>JANHGN010001312.1:0-83132 GCA_024605025.1 Megaceryle maxima | reverse complement strand
AACAACAACCACTATCACAAGATGTGTAGTTGTTCTTAAATTTTTATCAAAACTAACGTAAACCCAAGTACAGGACTAAATAAAAAAACAAAAAAAAAAAAAAAAAAAAAAAAAAAAAAAAAGGGCTATTCTTACCAATTCCTTTTCTTCTGTATTTGGAATCCACTGCTAACATGGCTATATAACCTCTGCGGAACATCTTTTTGTGCATATCCAGCTTGCAGACGATGGCACCTACACACTCCTCACCTACCATGGCCTTAAAAGACAAACATACACGTATGCATTCTCAGTTGGTGATTTACAGTGCTACCAAAAGTAGTCAACCAGTTCATTAAGTGAAACAGCCACACAAAATTTGTTTGCATAACGCTATAAAAAACCCAAACTAAATAAATTTTAAAAACGTCTCCAAAAGTATAAATAAGATTAAAGGACTCTTATTTTTTTATTACATTCAAATAAAAGTTAAAAGTCAACTAACATAAAATGAGTTGTCCTGGAGAGAACCATGTTATTATTCCACAAAGTCTACAGGCAAGAACAGGTGTGATAGAAAAGGGGAAAACAAAAACAAAACAAATATAAAACAAAGCAACAAAAACAACCAACCAACCAAAAAAAAAAGAAACAAACAAAAAAACCTAACACCAAACAACCAAAACAACACAAAGATGACGTTAAGGCATAAATCACCCTTTCATATGAGCTGCTGCAGAGGAAAAAAAGTCCATTCCTGTTTCATAGTAATCTAAATTTTCATGTACAAGGGCTGTGGTAGATAACATGCTTAATTTTTGCCTGGTTTTAATGTCAAGGCCACAAAAGATGGGAGAAAACCCAGAACAAAACAGTTGCAGTGTTTAATCTTTAGAAACTGTCATTTTTCAGTCATATGACACCCAAAGAACAAACAAAAGAGCACACAGTTAATTTCACACATTTTCACTGTTCTGAGATTTCATTCATTAAGAACTTTTCACTGATAGTTAATCCCAACGGTATCATCACAAAGTGTGGTCAAGGAGATGCAGTTACTCTGAAATACTGAAAGAAAATAAAAATAATTAAGAAAAAAAAAAAAGAGAACCCAACTCCTCCCCAAACTTCAAACCACTTGCACAACCACTCTGTTCACTAAAATTTTACCATGAATGGTATTAGAGTGTAAGAAAAACTAAGTCATATGTGAATTGAAGGATTAAGGCAGCGTGAGAGATTAACATTATAACCTGCAGCAGTAAAACCAAATAATGCTGCAGAGTAGGAAGGTGTCCAGGAGGAGTGTGAATTTCTATTAATTCAGGAAAGAGTGACAGAGATAGAAAAGTAACTCAGAATTGTCCCTATGGGTGTATTAGTGGATCCACAGATTTCAATAGACCTGCATCTGTACAGGGTGGGGACTTGTCTTCAGCTCAAGTGTAGCAACTAAACTGGGACTCCAGCACATGACTGGCACAAGCATGTGCCAGCAGAAGCACTTCTGGATAATCCAAATTTACAACCAGTAAGACCTGCCAAATCAAAAGGACTTGCCAGAGCGAGTACTGCCAGGCCTCTGTGCAGCCCACCTGTGAACCCAGTGCTCTCTTCTCTAAAGTCTATGGTATATATTCATAGTCTCCAAGCACTTGAACCTTTTTCTATAGAACTTGTAGGCTAAGACTCTCCAGACAGAAGATTAATTCAGAGACAGACGTGCTTTTTTTCCTCCCCGAGAATAATGTCTTCTAGCATCTCTACCTGGATAGTGGGTTATTAACCAAGTTAGCTGTCAACCGGGAGCTGAATCAAAGGTGAAATGAAGCAACCCAAAATGTATGAGCTGCAGTTCCAAAGCTCTATCATACAGCGTGACCCTAACATAATTTCTAATACAGTTTAAGCTCATCAGGCAAATATAATTATTGCTGAGTTTTTATTTGGCAGGAAAACACGTATTTTAGCAGTATCCAAGAACAGCCCTGAACAACCTAAACAAGTGTTTTTTAAAATAACGAACAAAGGCTGTAGCATGATCTAAATGGACTGAAACAGCCTCTAAGCAGGCTTTCATTTCTTCTAAAACACAGTTGATTCCATAAGAAAAAAAAAAAAAAAAAGCTCTACTTATCCTAAAACCCTTTATGCAAAGTGTCAGCTCAAGGCAAGTTTTGTATCTTGACTCAGACCTGAGAAAAGCGGGGAGTTAAATAAAGAGTCTCATCAGACAGACTGTTCATACATTGCTATAATTATGCAGAGTACCTAGATGTAATCTTAGACCTCACTATAAAAAAAGTACACCACAAACTAGCACGTTATAGTTATGATTTGCCCTGAAGAGAACACGTGCAAAATGTTGATTGTAACAGTCATGCAGAGGTTTGGTGGTTTTTTTTTTTTTTTTTTAAGATATACCCTTTCTTTAAAAAACCCCCACACCTCAGGAGCAGTGACGTTCTAGACATTGCGTATCTGTTCTTTCCTGTTCAGGGCACTTTTCTGAAAAGCTATGTTCATGAATCATGTATTTAAAATGCTAAATGAGCAGCAAAGAATTTTTGTTTCGGTGATCAAAGAAGCAAATACCCACTGGTTTTACCACTGTTGCCAGAGAGCTGAATAAAGTATGACTTTCTTACCAGTTGCCCAAACACTTAAATCTATTTCTCTGTCTTTAGGCAGGGAAGTCTGCCAGTTAATCTACGGTTGCTCCACTTAGAGGGAATGCTGCATTTCCACCTCGATTTGAGGGGGTTTTGTTGCCTTTCCTCTCCCTTCTCCTTCTCTCCAACCTTATCTAAAGCTGAAAATGAATCTAAAGTGTGATGTAAAACTTTGTAATTTAACTCCTTGGAGAAGGTTAAACTGTGTAAATAAAAAAATAGACTGAAATAGGGAGAGCAGAAAGGAGAAAGAAAAAAAATAGTTCCCACACAACACCATTTATGAAGAGACAATTATAGGCCAAATTTTAGAAGTACTCCAAATAGGAATACTTCTAAACATACAAGTTTCTACATACAGAATTCATCCCAAGTTATTATTATATATTATAAACCCCACAGAGTACTGCAAGATTTACTTCAATCGTAAATCATTAGCAGGATTAACATAAAGGAATTCAAATCCAATATTTGCATCAACTTTGTTCTTATTAATAAGTTTAAATGTTTAAAACAAACTAGATCTTTATATCTTCATATTGCAGTTATGTATTACTAGAAGGGGCAGCACAGCATGGTCCGTAAACCATCACTTTTCACAAAGTAAAACAAGTGGCATTAATTTCATTAGCAAAGATGGCATTAAGATTGGCAGCCCCAGTCTGAGTATGCATTTAAGACCCAGACACTGTGACATTTGTTCCCATTTAGAGAAGATTAAAACAAGCAACTAGCCCCCAAAAGACAAATATTTTGCGATTCAAATGCAGTAGAACCTGTGCTACTGCAACACAGCTTCCCTTTCACACACACACCAAAATCCATCCCAAAGTATCACAGAAACAGCTCCACATGACTCCTCTGGCTTACATTTAGTGATTGTGGTACTGATTGCCAAAAGAAGATACATTTAGGCTAACGGTTTTAACCTAAAGTCTGGCAGTTCACTCAGAGCTTTTTGCAATACTGGGCAAATCACTAAGTCACTCTGTTTCCACTTGATGAAACTGGACACGGGTAAATTCCCTCCTGAGCAAGGGCACTGCCAGAGTACCTGCACTAGCTGTTATGTACTTGGATGCTGCAACGACCAAAGTTTTCACAAAGAAATAGCACAAGCCTGTATCTGAAACCACCATCGCTCCAAAGAGAAAACTGGATTACAGAGAATTTGCAAATTGGGAATGGACGTTACAGAATTTCTTCCTACATCTGCCATGAGGCTAGGAAGATTTCCCAGACAGTTTCCTAACTTTTCTGGTTCTTCTTTATGCCCCAAGTTTTCCACAATTGAAAAAAAGGGGCAATGGCTTACGAGTCTGAATTTCAATCTGAAGGACACTCTGACTTTTGAATAAAATCCAATTAAAAAAAAAAGGGGGGGGGGGGCAAAGTATTAGTATAAAACAAGATCTTAACTGCAGCCATTTAGGATTTACAACACAGCTGAAACCACCTACAAGAAATTAATAGGTTATTTTTAAACTAGTGAAAGTTTAAATTATAAATGCTGCTATAGCTAGTGGCAAAGTTAAGAACTCCATAAAAGGACAGATTTTTCCAGATTTTTCTTAAAAGGCAGCTGAGTGGCGCAGTGTTGTGAATTACAGGAGAGGTTACAACACTCAGCCAGAACTCTGCTTTTATTGCGTCCTGTCTTATCCAAAAATTGGCAGAGAGCAAGGTTTCCTAAGCTCACCTCTCCCACGCTGAAGTATTTTGAAAATAATTTTCTGAAACATTTTATGTATCAGTTCTAAATGAGAGTTTTGGAACTTTAACACTGCTAAGACTAGAAGCTGCAAAAACACTTAAAAAGGAAGCTACAACTTTGAAAATGTATTTACAATCCATATGGGGCCAAATCTGTAGCAACACCTAAAAATGCTTTGCGTGAAACAAAAGACGCCCCTTTCCTCTATCATTTTTTGACAGAGTAGTAGTTATCGTAGGTCACTGGAAGAGAAACTGGGCTGACAGAGCTCCTGGGAATAAGTAAAAACACAGTGCAAACCTGCTGTTTGCCCAAAGATGGGTGAAACCTGAGATTGAGCAGACAGTTGCAGTTGATGGAGGAAAAGAGTATCTTGCAACAGCTGTCGGAGAACACTGCAGTGTAACACATCAGAACTGACCATCTACTATTCCCCAACTTGTTACCCCTAAAGTCAGGGAGATAGTTAACATGGAAGAATTTGACACTAAAATGAACAGGATTTGAAAATTCCTGGTCTCTCCAGATCCTTTCAAAGCAGAATGGGAACTTATTTGAGTGTACAGTTTGGAAGTGGTTTGACACAGCAAAACATGCCAGTGACTGGTTAAGGTTGGCCCCAGGCCTTCCCTCCAGCTGTTCATTCGCACCTCCTCCCTTGCACCAACACCACTGCCTGTGACATCCTACTAGGAATATATTTGGAGCCTCAAACCAACAGAAACCCGACCCTAAACCATGTGCATACATACACACACACTTTCAAATATTAGGTGGTGGTGGGAGGTGCTAAATCAGAGAAACACAAGGGTTGTCACAAGTATGAAGAGGTGGTTCAATAGAAAAGAAAAGCAAGTAGCCCTTTTGGTTGCACCTGCCATTACAGTGCAAGGTGCACCTTAGGAAGGCCAAGGTAAAACTCATCTTATGGGTTTGAAACTTGCTAATTATCATCAGGAATAATGTTAATAACACCCCTAGAAAACAGCTCTGGATTGTCAGGTACCCAAAATGCTAGATAGCAAAATTGTGCCATTTAAGATGGTTTACTGAATACGTATCAGCAAGGGACAATCACTGATCATTTACAGAAAAACTACATCCCATCTTCCATTTAAACAGTGTCAGTGTTTCAGCCCCTGACATGCTGAGGTGAAGCTCAAGCCAGTGCAATGAAGACAGGTGAGTATGAATTGGAAGGCTTTAAAAATGATGATGATGAAATTCAGTAATTGATTGAGCCTCTACAGTTTTATTTTTTTTTCCAAATACAATGAAATTGCAGTTTAACCCCCTCCCCTAGACCAATCAAAGCCAAACCAAAACCTGAATCCAGAAGGGTGTGAGGCCACCAGGCATTAAAGAAATGACTGCATGAGATCGGGCACTATGCTTCCGTTCACCATCCTGACACTGTTCTTGCTAACTGGAATATGCAGTCCCTGACTGAAGATAAATATTTTAAAAAGACTTATTAGATAGAAGTAGTTCAGGAATCCATTAGCTGCAGAAGCAAGTTAAATTTTATAGTATAGAAAGTCTTCAAGACAACCTCTACAAAACAAACCTTAAAAATACTAAAGCCAATCACAAAAAAGTGCTATTAGAGGTGACTCAACATACTGTAAGACTTTAAAAATTATTAATTACATAGCAACTGGCTAGTTTTAGATTCATAAGCACATATTCTTCTCTGCAGTTTTATGTACTTTATACTGTTCCAGCCTTCAAAAAAAAAAAAAAAAACCAAACAAAACAGTGTTCAAGTAAGTTTTGTTGATTTTTCAAGTCTATTAAAAAAAAAAAAAAAAGCTGTCACTACAAAATAAGCTTAATACACCTTTTCCTGAAGTGATATCTTAATTCTTTGCACGTAGTAGAAATCATCTGCTTTAGTGCTCTGTCAAACTGCAATTGCTCTTTTGTTACCAAAACTCTCAAGTTACTCCCTGATACAAGGAAAAAAAAACCAAAACAAAGCCTCCAACCAATCTGAAGTCTAAACAAATGCATTGTGCTCTAGCAGTATCCAATGTTACCTTGGCATTACCAGTGATACGCTTAATGCTGGAAGTGTGGACATTTGTAGTTCACAAGTGTTTATTTTCAGCATGAGGTAAATCAGTCACGTACATAGCTCAGCGCTTGAAAAATACCATTCTGCTCCGATCAGCATCCTTATAATGGCAAACATGACTTTGCATCAAACATTGTTTTCAAATATTTTTGTATTTCTGTTTTGTTCCAGAAGGCAACGCTTTTGCTCGACTTCATATAAATCCTACTGTATTCCCTTCTTCAGGGTTTTTAACAGGCATAGTTCTGAAAATCCTCCTATAAATCACATAAATCCTGCTATAAATTATACCAGACCAAGAACATTCAGGAAGTTTAAGGCCAGATGGATTCCATTAGCCTCACCTCCTGTACTCATAGCCTATTAAAGTTTTACAGAGATACTCCTGAATTGAAAGGTGTCTTGGTTCTAGCTAAATTACACCTTTCAGAGAGGCATCCAGCCTTGATTAAAACATCAAGAATTCAGTGTTTACCTTAGCAAAGAAGTGCCATATGCTCCCATGAACATTCTGGTTTGCAGACTTAAGTTTTCCTAGGAGCAGATCAAACACAGCTAAGCTCCCACTATGCACATATACTCCTCAGGCCAACTTACACTCAGTTTCATATACCTGTGGGATGGATTATCACCCTAAAAGCAGGGGTTTCAACTGAGACACAAGCTCTTCCATAAGTGTCAACACTTAAGACAGGGGGACGGTCTTTTCGATAGTGCAGTAGGAAGAATATAAAACAAATCCATCATTAGTACAGCAAGACAATCTAAGCAGCACGAGTTTCTGCACGCTGCATATGCTATCACACCTGTAAGAAGCAAGACAGTTGTCTCTTTCAAAGTAACCTCACAGATCAAAAAGTCTACAAAACCTTTCTGTGGTGTCTCTCCACATATCACTTAACATTTGAACACTAACCCTGCTGAAGTCTGTTTTAAAACCATTGTGCAAGACTTACTAAGCACTCGTAAGACACTAGTGGACCAAGTACTTTCTTTTTTAAATGCAAACCTAGGAAGTGAGACACAATGATAAAATAAGCTATCAAAGGTCACAAAAGTCAATGTCGAGACCAAGATCAGAAGCCTTGAATTCCTGGATCCTAGCCCTGTGCTCAAGCCCTTTCCCCACCACTTAAAACTTATATGAACAAACGTAGGAGCTTCAGGCATATGCTTTACTTATACATGCACTGGTCACAATGGGACTTAATTAGGAAGACAGGTACTTTGAAAAAAGCTTGGCCTTATCCACAAAAAGATTATTAGAAGTATTTCCACAAATGCCAACCCTTTAATCCTCTCCTCCCCAGCCCTAAGCCACTCCCAATTCCTGCCCTCCCTGCCCCCTCCAGCACTTACCAAAAAGCAAAGTTGTGGCCAGTTGTGGATAAAATACCTATATGTGTAAATGGAGTAGGGTTCAGACAGATCTTTGGTGATCAGTCTCATGATATCGGGCATCTGCAGCTCTGACTCATATCGGACGTATCGTATCGTTAGGTCCTCCTCGGGCTGAGAGTCCGTTCCCGAGCCTTTCAAACTGCAAGCTGCTGCTAAGGACCTGGAAAGTAGCAGCAGGGACTCCTCCTCCTCCCCTCCTTCATCCCCCTCCTCCTGCTCTTCCTCCTCCAAGCCAGTCCCTCCTGCCAGTCCATTGCGGGCTGCAGTCTTAGCAGCAGTCGGAGTTGTGGCAGCAGGCTGGCTCCTGTCCCCTCTTGCTGCTGCTGCTGCTGGGGGAGAAGGAGGAGGAGAGGGTGCAGTCCTTCCCTGGGGAGGGAGGTGGTTGGTAAGGGGGGATGAGCACGGTGTTGTGGTTGGGGGCGATGACTGCTGCTGCTGCTGCTGTCCAGAGCCCATTGTTTTGCTGGCTCGCTTGTTCTCCAGCCCCTCAGGGGCTGCCCCTGCCTCCGAGCTGAGGATCTTGCTCTTGAGGGAGGCCCGCAGGTGCCGCAGCTCGGGGCTGATGAGGCCGTTGAGCTGGTGGTTGTGGTGCGGGGGATGATGGTGGTGGTGGTGGAGGCGGTGCTGCTGCTGCGGCCCCCCCTTGCCGCCGTCGCTGCTGCCTCCTCCTCGCCGCTGCTGTTCCCGTCCGCCCGTGAGTTCCTCCTCTTCCTCCTCCTCTTCGGCCTCCTCGTCCTGGGCCCCGGTGCAGGCGGCGGCGGCAGCAGAGGAGGTGGAAGAGGAGGAGGAGGAGGAAGCAGCTCCCCCTCCTCCTCCTCCTCCGGGGAAGGGGGAAAGCGTGTCCCCCTGCGGGGAGAGGACGCTGCTAGGCCCCGGCGGTACCTCGGCCATATCCTACGGGAGAGACCGGCACAAACTCACCGAGGAGGAGGGCGTCAGACGACACGGGGGCGAGGAGGGGGGAGGCGGCGGCCTCACGGGCCGCGGTCGAGGAGGGGAGGGGGGGCGCGAACAAAGGCAGAGACGGTGCCCGGGCCCCGCCTCACCGCCCCGCCGCCGCCTCTTCCTGCTGTCCCGCTCCCCCCGCTGCCGCCGCCGGGACCCTTCCCCAGTCCCTTGGGGGCCCCGGGAGGCCACCCGCCGCTGCCGCGGCCTCCCCGCCCGCCGCCCCGGCCACTCACCCCCGCGTCTCCTCAGCGCCGCGGCTCCCACTCTCCGCTCATCCAGCGGCCGCCAAGCGCGGCCGCCGCTGCCGTAACCCGCGGCCAAGTTTCCTGTCAGCCCTTACGACACTTCCTCCCTTGGCGGCGGAGCCTAGCGACGGTGGGGCGGGGCCGCTTCCCTGTAGGCCCGGGCGGGAGGGAGGCGCGGGAAAGGCCCGGCCGCCCGCACGGTGCAGGAGAGGCCCCAGAGCCCGGGGGCTTTGCCCTACAAGGTGCAGCCGCCCCAGGGCACGCCGTCCCCGCTGGCCAGTCCAAGAGGCTCGGGACACCCGCTCCCGGGGCTGCCGGCGGGGGTAGCGGCCCGCCCGGGTGAGGGCGCAGTGGGGTCTGGCTCGGGTCTTGGGACGCGCTCGGCCTAGGCCGGTCCCCCCACGCTGGGTGCCGCGGTTGGCGAACGCAGGTTTCACCAGTTGCACTTAAAAATACTCCGTCCCCGGCACCAGTGCCCTCAAAGGTCTCCCGTTTCTGCCCCGCTCCTACTCCAGGAGACGCTGCACTGGTGCTTGCGCCTTGTTTTGTTGGGTCAGCCCAGCCCTGACTAGGCACAGTTCGCTGCCAGCAGTGTTGTGTTAAGGGACAGGCGCCAGCAGTTGTCTTGGTGACACTTGCAGATCAGAGAAGAGCCTGGGAGCTCTTGCTTTTCCTTTCAAAAGCGGCATGAGGAAAGTCATTGCTCGCCTAGATAGGCAGGGGCAGGCCTCGGGCTGTGTGTGCAACTGATAACGGTGGAACCTCTACAAGGCTGCGAGAAGCAGTCTCAAGCCATGTCTGCTGCTGCTCCGCGTTTAATCTCTGTTTTAAGAACACGCTAATAGATAGCGCAGCACCAAACAGAGTCCTTCAGATGTGAGGATTCTATGAACACACAGCCCTTCAAAATACAGAGAAATAGTGGTTTTTTTTCCCTTTTCTCACATGAAAGCTTTGCAGGGCTGTTGTAGGACTTGCTCGTTTTCACTTGCTACAGTTATTTTTCAAAGGAGTGACAGGTCTGGACTTAAAAGGAAAACGCAGCAGTTACTCTACGTGTTCTAACAGGATTCTTTAATTACAGAGAAAATAGACTGTGGGGTTACAGGCTTCCGCTTATGAATTGCTGAGTTCTGAAGTAGAGTAGGAAAAGAGTAAAATACCTTTTTGAAAGTGGGTGAATTACAAGGCTTTTATTCAAATGAATTAATGAGGGAAATAAAATTTTGAGAATGAAGTGGGTCTGTGTGTCCTGTTAGATTTATTTATCCTTTTGCAGGGCTCCATTCAGGAAGGTTGATGTGTATTATTGCCATTCATTCTGACTTTCTGCGTCCTGCAGTTGCTCAGCAGAGCTGTTTTCAGACACTTCTAGCTGCTCCACAAAGGTATTCACGTACATAATTTTCTTCAATGGTTTGTTTAAGGGTTTAACGGGTTTGTGTGTCTGTTTTCAAGCACTGAAGGTCACTTGTGGGCCTGTTTGGAGCTGCTCTGGCACACGGGCAGTGCTGTCAGGTTCACTGTCCTCGGGTACTTCAAACAGAAACAGCAAACAAATGTCAGCGTAGGAGTGGCCCAAATTCTGTCCCACTTCCAATACCTGTTGAACCACTTCCAAACTCAGAAAGTCCTAGTTCTGGTGTTGATCTTAACAGTTCATTGTCCATAGATAGAATCCATCTGACCAAAGGTAGACAAGAGCAGGGCAGACACCTCAGAGCTGGTGGTGCCCTTGATTCCACATAATGGAGAGGAAAAAGGTAAGTGGTGGGATTCAGCTTGGCTCCATTGCTGGAAACATTCAAGGTCAAGCTTGATGGGGCTCTGAGAAACCTGCTGTAGTTGCAGATGTCCCTGCTCAGTGCAGGGAAGCTGGACTAGATGGCCTTTAAAGGTCCCTTTCAACCCAAACTGTTCCATGATTCCATGATAAAATGATTCTATGATTGATTCTATGATTCTAAAGCAGATTTCTAAAGGAGGTCAGGTGAATTGTGCTTTGGAGGTGCCATCATCCCATTAAATAAAGGGAGCTCAGCAAAGCTTGTTTGTCACAGATAGATACCCCCACTGTCACTCTCTGAAGTTAGGTGGAATTTGTCCTACAGCCACTGTCAAGGTGTTCTCACTCCGAGTGCCTACTGTCCCTCTTAGTTGTTTTATTTCTTATCTTTATTATGACAACAGCTGCTTTTCAAACACATGTTCTGAGCCAGAAGTGGCACCTTATTTTTGATAGCTCTAGGTGTGTTTTATTCCTTAGGTTTCCTCTTGCTGCTTTTTGAACCTCCACCAGACCTGAGCACCCTCATGCCTGTTGCGAACCACACCTTCTGAAGCAGGGATGGAGTTTGAACACAAGCCTCATGTTTCTCTTTATTCAATAGCTCTGTGAGCTTAGGAGTTTCTGTGACTAATTTGTTTGTTAAGAAAACTGCACATACTTAGGAAACTTAGTTCCATTATTTCTGAGAGAAGGGGAGTGGTTGGTGGCCTCCTCTTTTTCTCCTAAGTACTTAAAGTACCTACAGGTTGATTTAGTTTCACAGTTGCTCTACATTAGATCTGAACTCATGGAAACCTCGGTGGAAAATGGCCATCTAAACTTGCCATGTTCCCTGCCATCATAAAAGTGACATCCAGAAATAAGGATGTTGGAGACAGGATATTGAGATGGACTTAATCTGGACAATGAACAGTAGGAGCAGGTCAATGCTTAACAAAGAAGCATTCTTTTCTTTTTTTTCTTTCAGAGATGGGGAATTAGTTTGACATGAGCATTTGACATGGAAGTAGAATTAGAATTCCTTCCAACTAAAACATTCTCCATTGTTCTTCACTTATGAACAATGGTTCTTTAAAAAAGTTACCCAGTGTGTAACAGTGATCGTGCTACTTGAACTCTTGAGTTCAGCAGCAGAACAATAATAAAATCAGGTCTCTTTTTCCTTTCCACATGTCCAAGTCAAAAATAAATGAGATATTTCAGAATCTGATTTTTTCAGGTAGTCACATCAAGGCTTTTCATGAGGCTTGTCAGTTTTATGGCCCTGAGGGTGTCCCCCTTCCTGAGGGTTTGCCCATTTGGGCTCAGGGACAGCTTTGAGATAGTGAAATCAATGACTGACCAGCACCACCATGCCTGCTTCACCTTGTGCTTGCCCCATCTCCATTGACTTGTCTAGTGAGCTGGACTCTCATCTGAATCTGGTCACTGTCACCAAAGCCTCTCTCCTCGCTTTGCTCAGGTACTATTGGGCTGTGCCTTTGTGGTGAGGCCACGCTGCTGTCCTCACCTTTTCCACCCAGCTCACCTTGCTGTCTCACTCGGTCCCCAGCTCCCCTTCACTTCTGGACCAGTGTCCCACTTGGCTTTGCCTTGACAGCAAGGTGTAAGAGCCTGTCTTCACCTCATGATGGAGAGCAGGATCCCTGTGCTGATTTCCTTGTCTTCTTTGTGATGCTCTAAGGATAAAGAAAGGGTATGAACAAGTGCCTGTGACCCCAGCTGAAGAGGGTTTAGCTACTGCTCAATGTCCACAGCTTCAGTGCTTTGGGTGCTACCCCTAAGTGCCTGTACCGGGTCAGGAGCTGAACTAGGAGCTCCCCAAGGCTGCACTGGCTGCTCTAGCTGAGCCATCATCTCTTCAGAGCTTGGCCGTGAACTGTGTGGGCAAAGATGCTGTTGTTCGACTAAAGCAGCTTGGCTTTGGTCCTCTGCAGCTCAAATAAATACAAGATGATATCAAAGATGCACATGCCAGTCTCAAATTTCTGTGCTGAACTTTGCATTCGGAGAGGAAATGCAATGTGTGCTAGCATGGGTGGAAATACCAGGTTTGTCCAAGTTCCTGAAGCAGCAAATATGGAATCACGTAAAAATGATACTACAAGGTTATAGGCACAGGAAAAGAGAAATTCCGTAAAATCAAAACGTATTTTTATGTATCAAATAGCGTTGCTCATTTTCTACCGAGGAAAAGGGTTGTTTAAAGGTAGGAGTCGTGCTTAGAGCGCCAATCCATCCATATACAATGGTCAAACTGGGGAAGCTGCGGTTTAGAAGGTGTTGTAACAAGAGAAATCACAAGGGGGTAGTGTTGTACAGCACTCTAGCCTCTCAGCAATTCCCACAGCAGTGCCCCTGTGTCATAAACCAAGTTTATTTTACCAGAGGAAGGTACGAAAGTCACTGCCTGCATCTCTCCTGACAGCAGTCCCTGGGAGGATAACATTTTTCTCCGTGCAAGACAAGGACTCGTAGTGTCAGGATCAATACAGCAGCAGAGTTGCCATCCCCACCTTTGTAGCTATGTTGAAATCAAGTGTGAAATGATAATGAGAGAGGTTTGACAGATTAAAAAAGCCACCAAAACAAAAACCAGAGATCCATGAAAGATGTTAGTCATGACGATATTAATTTAATTTCTTGGTCTTACCATTTGTTTTTTTTTTTTTTTCTACTATAGGTGAAATCATGTCACTCCTTGATAACTAAAGCTGACTTTCCCGTGCCTCCTGTCAATGGTAGGAAGAAATCATGACTCACCAAGAGGAGTAAAAGGTGTGTCAGTAACCTTAAGAATGCTCCTTCTAATAAGGAACTGTTGAGCTTTTCAGGAAGACTTTCTGTCTTTGCTCTCCTGCTGAGACTCCTCTTACTTCTCCCTGTCTCATGGGGACACAGCAGCCCCCACTAGTATTGGAAGAAACAAAGGAAAGAGCAGAGGGAATCTCCCCACCTGTCTGCTGAATGCAGGCTTGATGTGTGCTTGGAAACCCAATGAAAATGTATTTAAGAGCAGAGACGCTTATTTAGAGATGATTTCATAGGAGATGATTGATTCCACTTTGCCTGGCATCCGGCCTGTGGTGCTAATGCTGAATGATTAATTTAAAATGATGTGCTGCACTGTGAATAGCTGGAGACAGCTCATCTCTTCCCAACACTTTCTCAAAAAGGGACAGAGAAGGAAGGGTTCAGGAGGCAGCTGCAAAGGTGATGTACAGGAAAGCTCAATGTATGACTGTGAAGCTCAAGTCAGTAGCTAAGATCTCAGCCAGTCTGTATAGACCCAACTCCACTGGAAACAGTCCTAGGCACAGAAGGGGAAGTGTGGTGAGAATTATGCATGTTTGGCTTTCTCATCTAGCTGGTTGCTCATTCCATCATTGTTTGGTGCTCTCAGTATTGCACAAGGAGCTATTTTCACTTGAGCAAATCAATATGATGATCTTCTTGCATGAACTGCTCACCCACACGCTCTGACCCATCCCATTTTATTATGTGAAAGGAGCACTCTGGCAGGAAATTTCAGGCATACTTTCTTGCAATAACACCCATCAACAGTTTTAGGCTCAGTTTGACCACTTCAGCTGGGTTTGGTTTATAGCTGTCAGGCAAAGGAAGAATGTAGTTACAGTGTATTAAGAAATCATGTGACTCTGTATCTTTTTAAGTGAGCTTGATGAAAGCTGTACAATAGAGACAGACCAAAACTATATAGTCTTTGGGAAAACCCAGTAAAAATCTACCTAAAACTGTTTAAAATAGCATATTTGGTCATTAAAGTACCTTAATCTTTTTAGGAGATCCTCTGCTAGTTGCCAGTTTAATTTTGCTGATAGACACCCTTATGGTATGAAATATTTAGTGGAGTAAGGACCTTTAAAAACTGTGGAAGATGTAAAAGGTGGGGATGAAAACTTAATAAGAAAGGGGAGGGGTGGAAGGAGGAGTTAGGGAATCACAGACACATCAGCTTATCTTCAATTTCCTGAAAAATCCTGTAACAAATAATCAAACAAATTGTAAGCATTTAAGAGAAAACAAGATTAGTGGCAGTCAACATGGATTTGTCAAGAATAAATCATGTCAAATGAGTCTCATTTCCTTACATGTCAGGTTAACAGGCTTTGAGACAGAGGAAGAACAGTTCAAGTTGTAAGTCTTGATGTTAGTTAGACTTTTGATAGGATATTTTCATAAGCAAGCCAAGGAAATGTGATATAGATGAAGTTATGAAGGGCTGAATGCAAAGTGTTTCAGAGGATAGTTCTCACTTTTACACCAGTAAAGTGTAAAAGACATTGTGTGTGATCTGGTATGTTATTCAATGTTTTCAGTGGACTTGAAAGGGTATTTTTTTGTATTTGGAGGCAAAGCCATGCAAGGGTAGACTGCAAAGACAGGGTCAGAGTTGCAAAGGATCTTGAGAAATACAGAAATACACATTGATAAGAACAAGCACAACATGCTGGGCTTAGGAAAGAACAAACAGCTACACAGATACAGGCTGGAGAAGAACTGGAGAACAGAGCTGGAGCTCTGTGGAAAAGAGTATAAAGAGGAGCCCATTTTCTCCCCGAGCTGTCAGAAAGAGACAGCTGGAGCCCAGCTTTGGGCTTTGCTCCCACTATGGGGGCTAGTTCAGAAACGTGCAGAGTAGCACACAGCAGTGAGCAGGGGGCTCAAAACCAGGGCCTGTGATGTAAAAATGGGGATACTGGGCTTCTTCAGCTTGTAAAAGGGTCCACTAAGAGAGAACACTATCATCTTTTCTTCATGTCCAGGGTGGACCAGGACAAGAAGTGCTGACCAAGAGAATTCTGAAAAATATGTTGTGATGCCTTGCAATAAGCTCCTGAAGAGGGTTATCATGGAAAGCTTTTAAGAACAAAAACTGTACAGCTGATCCTGCCTTGTTACACAGGAGTAGACTAGAGAAGGTCCTTGAGGTCTTTTTGTACTCTGCTTTTATTAAAATTCCAGCACTTTAATAATCTTTTCCTGTAAAAAGTGGATTTTACATCACAGACACGTGTGCCAAACAGGAAGCTAATGCCATATCACTCATTATATTAACTTCACTGCCAGGGCACTGAGAACAGAGCAAGCAAAGTAGTTCATGTCTAATTATATTAAAAGTTACATTACACTGAGTATTAAACAAATGTTTCAGTGTAAAGTGGCATTGCTTCTCTTATATGACACTACAGCAGCTAATTTCCCCTTCAACAGGATTCCCTGAGGGAGCAGAGAGGGAGAATAGCTGGCCTGAGAAGTGAAACTCCCACTTGCTCCACACCACACAGTGGCAACGCTGATCTTGTCACTCTCCCTTCATCATGGTGTAGATATTTAAGATAACTAGAAACAGAAACTCCAAAATGCTGCAGGGAATTAGGCAACTCAAACCACCATCCTTCTTAAAATTTATTACTGTGCATGCATAAACCCATTTTTATTCACTTAAGACCAGTACATGCAGTACTTGCATTTGATTTGGGACTATTCATGACCTTAAAGCTTAGATGTGGTTTTAAGTATATTGCTGGCTGGGATCTCATAGTTTTGCCTTGATTTTTCTCCCATTCACACTGAATCAAATCCTGATGCCACTGAACAATAACTCAGCTCTGATTTCCCTGGGGCAAGAATTCAACTCATACTGCCTATTCTACAGAGACTTAACTGGCTCATGCATGGCCAGAGATAGGCAGCAATATTTTGGTTTTTAGTGAGGAAATACGAGTTTCCACATTCCTTTCTGAGGCAGAAAAGTGCTGCCTGCAGTGCCCAGAATAGTTCAAGGGGATGTTTTTAATGCTTTCAAAAATATCCTCCAAGTGAGCCTTGGCAGTATCTCCTGCACCACCTGCTGCTGATACTCTGGAAATCAGGAGGGGCTGGAGGAGGATGGCTGGAGTAAAAGTGGCTTGGGAATCTCACCTCTACACTTGGTTTGATAGTCAGCAGAACCAAAATTTATATTTTGCTGTATGTTCAATCTTGTTTTACTCTGTATTTTTCCTGAAAGGAAAATAACAGGATACTTGATGGCTCTGAATGCTTTTACTCTCTTCTTTCACTGATGCCTTGTCATGGCTCTGGACAAAACTGTTACAATTATGGTCTCTATCAAAAAGGTGTGCATTGGAAAAATAATAAAATAAAATAAAATAAAAAAAGTCTGCTACAGTCTTTGCAACAGAGATGACATTTAATGATAAAGTTGTCAACTTGGCAGTGAAACTTGTACAGAGGAGATCTCTTTCTCTACTACATGGCTGTTGGTTTTAATCTCTTTCCTACCTTTATTTCTCCCCTCCTTTAAAATAGGGATAGTAACTTCTACATTCTTCAAGGCATTTTGAACATATGTTCCTTATTGTCTAAGCACTGAATGAGCACTGCTAGCCAAAACCAAAGCTGTGGACATTTCAGGGGTGGGCCCTGAAAAAGTGATGGGGACACGCGAGAGGAGAACAAAGCTCATTTTGGCCCATGCTAATAATCTGTTTATCCCTGTGCTTGCATAGAAAACCTTCACCTATGGCTCTCCCCTGCAGTGTGCATTATGTAATTCAGCAGAAGACGAAGTAGCTAAAGGTCTGACAGGAGAGGAGTTTAACCAAAAACCTTCAGGACAGAGGATGTTTTACAGATCCTTGGCTTCCTGGACAACCCCTGGATACCATCTCTGGTGCAAGCACAGATTAACCATCTAGCACAACCAGCTTCTCCCAAAACATGAAACACGTGCCTGGTGGGGCCGAAGGGCAGCCAGAAAGCTGTGAAGCTGAACTTTGTGTGTTGCATTGGCTCAGCGGGCAGGAGGTGGGGCTGAAGGCATGGTTGGATGGACTGCAGCTGTTGGTTAGAGGTCACGCTTAATGTGTGGGCTGTGTACAGGTTTGTCAGGATCCTGCATCACGGTTTCCAGAAATCTCATGCAAACCTCAAAATCCAAATGACCGAATAGTTCTGCATGGAAAAAGAATGTGTCCTTGAAGAAATGGTTAGAAGACAGTCTTATTCAAGAGGTAGAGATCTCCTACATCAGTCTTAAACCTCTTCTTTAATTACAAGTGAGAATATAGTTTTGGATCCAATTTGGTCTCTGCATCTTTTTCAGGTAATGGCTGTTCCTCTCTGTGGATGAGCATAATGACAACAAGACCCCTTGTTCCTTGCCATAGCAGGCAGTCATCACGCAGCACACAGTGGAACAAGGGATAATTTATCTTGCAGTAAAACTGGCTTACTGGGAAGGTCATTGTCAAAGTCTTGTTAGATCCATGGGGAGAGCATAGAGGAGAGCTTAGCAGGCAGTGGTGTGATGCCAGGGTGGTGGGACTGATTCAGGCCAAGTGACCAGGCTGACCAGATGGAGACTTCAGGAGGGTTCACATTCTTGGGAGCAGCACTGAGAGCCTTTCCTCCCTCTGCCCCACCACTCTGCAAGGATGAGGATTATGGATTGATATCTAGAGGCACTCTTTCCATCCAAGGCTGGAAAATGGGTCTTCTTGCAAACAAATCCTCATTGGGGTTTATCCTGTGGGGTGTGCTGAAAGTGGAGTTTGCAGGAGCTGTCCTCATGAGGTTCCAGTGCATGTTCTGTATCCTGTGCAAGTACTGAAACTCAGATATGACACAAGGTAATTTTTACCTGTGCCCAGGCGATAACCCTGCTTACACTGCAAGATAACAATCAGTCTGGCTTCGGCCACGTGTTGACTATTATTTGGCACAGAGACACTTGAGAGTATTTCAAAGTGAGACCAGGAATTGCAATTTCCTGACACGTGTGGAGCAGCCGCGTGTCTGCATCAGAACTGGCTGGGCACATGGGCACTATGAAGGAGCATCGGATGCTGGAGGCACTGGCTCCAGCTGGGCAGAAGCTCTCAGATCCTGTGTCTGCAAGCCCACAGCTCCTTTGAGCTCTCCCCAGCCGCTGTGCTAAAAGATCCTTGATTATTGCCTAATTTGAGCCTAGGGAATCAGCCATAACGAGTAGGTGATTGAATGAATCATGCCTTGCTTTCACTTCCCCAACACAGCAATTCACCCACATTTGTTCATTACTCAGACTTGTTTGCCAAATAATGTATGCACATAATTTTGGGTTGGTAATTCATTCATATGCAGCCTGGGTGAGTACTTAGCAATTGAAATGAGAAAGTCAAGATGTTTTGTTTGGACTCACAAGTTTTTGTTTCTCGATGAAAATCTCAAAAGCATGTTGTAGGGGTGAATGCTCGTGTCATTGAATTCAAAATGTAATTTCTGCATTTATCCTCTAATGCACACATATATTCATGATGTCTTCAGTTGCTAGTAAACATATTGATTGAAAAGGCTGTGAAAAGAAAACACGAAAGGATCCAAAGTTAAACTAATTATTAAAAACAATAAACCATCAAAAACTAACCTGTTGTATGGTCTTTTAATTCTGCATTTAAAAAAAAAAAAAAAAGGCTACACTGAATTCTGGCCAAAAAATAAAGTGATAAAATGAGTACTGGATGTTTTCCAGCATCCTCTGAAACATTCAGGGTAGAAAATGTCAAACTTCCTGAATTTGAATATTATATAGAGGAAAAATAAGCATCAGAAATGTAACCAAAAAAATCTTCTGAACACGGTGATGCTTACCAGAGGAAGGAAAAGTGGTGAGTGTGACACCAGATTTTAACATTGTTGTGCCATGATGTAAATCCATGACTCACTCCATCTTAAGTACCTCAGTTCTGATTCCTTTATGGATATAGAGGGGGGCATATATACATATATATATATGTATGTATAAGGGGATGGCAAAAGGCTACAGGTAAAGTGGAATTGTGAATGCCAACAGTTTATGTGGGCTCAGGAGGACAGAGAGAAGCAACGACTGAGGGTTTCTAACCATCTAAAAGCATCTTTGGCTCAGGGAGTTTCTAAGAGCCAAATTCTTGGAGACTAAGATCAGAGAAAAAAATCACTTTAAGCTCATCCTGTTCCTGTACTTCTAGATATTCACTTTGGCCAGTGCTGGAGACAAGATAAAAAGCAAGTGTGGGTTGAATCAGTCTAATTCAGTGTGTCTATGATGCTGGATGATACATGTAAACCACAGACTGGCAGGTCTTGGTTCTGTAGCAGGCAAATTGGCAAGACCTAACATCTAATGTTACACCAGGATACTTCAAAATGCTGGAGACTTGGGAAGGTCAATCACTACAGAAAGCTTTTGAGGAAGTTTATTGCAATAATTTTTTTAAGAAATGACAACATTGTGAGGTAAGAGGGAAATCCTGTCAGGAATTACTAGTTGTTTAAAGAGAGGAAAGAAAATACAGAAATAGTGGTCATTTTTCACAATGGAGAGTCTATCAAGCAAGGTCCCCTAAAGGTCTAGTCAAACTGTTCAGGACCTGACCAGAAAAGAATGGGATTTCTGAGGTGCTGCAGCTTTCTGATTGTCCACAGTTATGTGGGATAGTCACAGCTAAAGATTTGTGGCAAAAGAAGAGAATAGATACCAAATCCCTAATGACTATAGGGTACATTCCAAGGAAATTCCATGTTGACAAGTACCAAATAACAAATGTGGGGAAAACTAACTAGCTATGTGTGTGTAATTATAGACTCAAATGGCTATTCCCTGCTCAGGAAAAAAAGCTGTGTGGCAGTATGGATAATTCTATAGAAACAAGGATTCAATTCCCAGCAAAACTCAAGAAGATAAGTAACCAGGCAGAGAAAGAGATGGCAGAATCTGTGCCCCACATTATTTTTTAAGAAGACCATCAGAATAACAGACATCTAACAGTCAACTGTCAGCCTCATTAATATTCCAGATGCTGTTGAATTTAACTGTTCCTCTAGTCCAATGTGGTTGACACCTTACATCTGTAGGGTGTAACTAAAGATATTTGAAAGTAAGATATGCTTATTTATATGGCAATTTTTTTTTTCACCACATTTGGTTTATTTGCCACAATCTTTAACTCTGTTGTAAGTGGGATGAGGGAAAGAAAAATTCTCCAAATCTGTCTTTTACTGGGAGAGGCAGATTGGAGCTGGGAAGCCTTGTCAGTACATGCTCCCCAAGTTTCCTGCACCCCAAAAGTAGACAGAGAAAACTTCTAAGTGCACACACAGGGCATCAGCCACCTCCTCCCATGAAAGATCCACAGAAACAACTCTACTAAATTAATACAACAAAAACTGTTCAAAATGAGCTTATTTGAGAAGCCACATAGATGGAGAGCCAGGAAACCAATGCTGATGAAATAGCCAGCTAGCTTCCAAAAGGTTCTCTACTCTCATCTTTTCATAGCATGTATATTATGTTCAATCATCCCATCTATATGCATAAGGAAAGGTGATGTCAAGAACAGTGAACTGATAGGGCAGTCCACCAGTCCCATTTTGGAGAGGTTAGACAGCGGACCAGGAGGTGCCCTGGCCTTCAGAGGAGCAATATGTAATTTTGCTCCTGGTAGATTGTGAGCACTTTTTGAACCAAATGTTTATCTTGGCTGTTTTCTTTTGCCTGGATCTCATGCAGAGAAATGGCCGTGTCTAAGTAGGCTGATACAGATGGCAACTGCCGGCAGAGTTTGGTCTTCATTCACAAATGGAAAATGACAGGGAGCTACTGCCAACCCGAATTCATCTTCCCCATCACCTTTGCTTTGAGTGAGCTCAGCTTTGCACCAAGCCCAAGACTTGGCAACTTGGCTCGATTCCTACAGTGGCTCCCAGAAAGCTCCTTCCAAATACCCATGGACGTGGGAGTGTTCAGCTCCAAATCAGACCTCAGATCCTCAATGTGATCCCACCATATGGAGCTGGGTGTTGTGAAAACTCTCCACCCCATGGAGGACAGCAGTCACTTTTATCAGTCTGGTACATACGTCACCATGAATTTAAAGGCACAGAGCTTTACTCTGAAGCTCATCTTCTCTCTGAAGACAAAAAACTCTTGCCTATGTGTTGGGCCTGGCAGCTGGTGTTGGCTACAGAAGGCTGCCCATCTGTGCAGAAGATGAAGCCATGCAGCGCTGACTCACCACTCCACCACCTCCTACTTCTGGCAATAACTGGCACAAGCTAATTCAGAGAACACTGGCAAAACAGAGCGTGTGCAGTAAGGGGTTGGAGTTGATGCTCGAATGATCTGAGATCAAGTCACGCTCAGAACAGTCATTCCCAGATAAGTGAGTAATACATGGATGGGAACAGTTCTGCTTGAAGACTAGGTCTCAAACAACAGAAGTTTGGCTTCTTTTGAAATAATCCCCCAGGTATCACCTTACTCCAAAGTATCATACAAAAACGTATCATGTCCAGACTGCGGGGGTGAGATTTGCTGAACAAACACAATGTCTACAAGTGCTGACACCTAGTGCTGGACCAGACACCCTTGGCTCCCTTTACATGGGCTGAAACACGCTTTCTACTCCTGCAGTCCATGCTCATCCTACAGCCACTGACTGAAGCAGTTCAGATGGGCCTTGCCCTAGGAAAGGCCTATTTATAATAAAGAACCTGGGTAACCAGCTCAGATGAAGTTAGCAGATAGGGCACCCCTTAAAGACTGGTGAGAAGAATCCCACCCTGCAGACTCAGGAACTCCTCTCCAGATTTTACAGCTTTGAGGAACATTACTGATGCCCAGTGCTATATATATAGTGCATATATGCCTGGAAATAAAAATATCCTTGGGGCAGAAAACCCCCTACTTAGACATGTAACAAAAGACAGTGGCTGCGCCAAAATCCTAGTTCTTCTCTTCAAGCCTACAGATGATCATCCTTAATGAGAGGAGGACTAAGACCCTCCCAGGACAGATAGACCTGGTCTTAGTGGTTCAGGGAAACCCCTTTTTTGCTGGGGGCAAAGAGGGTGTAAGATGGGGTGGGGGGGGGGCAGTAGCGGTTGGAGGTTGGGGGATCAGGGTGTCTTCCAGAGAGGACAGTGATGTTTTGGGGCATCCCATGTGGATAGAAGGGTAGAGCCAGGATCATTCCCTTGAAGATGAGAAGAAGAGGTTTTAACATTCCCATAGCAAGATGGAGCTCTGAGCAACCTGCTCTAATTGAAGATGTCCCTGCTTACTGCAGGGGGGTTGGACTAGACGACCTATAAAGGTCCCTTCCAACCCAAAGCAGTCTCTGATTCTGGTACTAAAATGCTAACATTTTCCCCAAAAATGTGCTCTAGGCACACTCTTGTGGTTAGAGAGAGCTAGTGCACACTTGAATGAGGCCATTTCTGCACACAGCAGCCCAGAAGAGTGAAGGTGGCCTTTGTGGCTTGTCCTGCCTGCCCAGGGCCCAGGCTGGCACCAAGAAGGCATCAGCTAATACATTTCAGCCACTGCATCCATAATGATCAATGCTATTGTGGTAACCCCCCAAATGCTTTAAAAGCCTCTATGAGTGCTTTTATCTGGCTTAATCTCAGCACAGTGGTGTGTGCCCTGAGGTGGTTGATAATTTAGCACTGTGGATATTAACCCTTCTTCAGGAATGAACTTGGATCTGGGGAAAGGGACACCCCAGCTGCTGGAACAAAGGGATGAGGGGTGGGGGGTTTGGGCCACTCAGTTAAAAGGGTTGTGATGTGTGTTAGCCCACACAGAGCATCCTGGATGGCTTTATTTATCTTGGGAAGAGGCAGTTCTGCCTTTGCAGCCTCCCCAGGTGAGCAGCTTTGGATGCTCTCCATCTTGTACCCTCGTACCTTGGCAGTTGGCCTGGCCATGCTGAATCTCCTCCACCTTTGATTCTTGTGGTTTTCCTGAAAGAAGCTGCTTCTTTGCTGACATCCTGGGTGAAGTCCTTCAGTCCTGCTAGTACCTGAGTGATGAAAAGGGCTGTGAAAATCAGAAAGTCCCAAAGTGCTGCTGAAAGTGGATTTATTTTTTTTTCCCTTTTCTGTCAGGACTTACAGATGCTGTCCAGGAGGCTCCACTGGGGTCCATCAGACAGAAAGCATCAGTGACCACTCTGAGTTCTCTATAGCTAGAGCAAAATCTCCTTTTCCCCTACTTTTTGGGAGTGTCCAGGGTAAGGTGATTCCCCTTGGTTTGTTCCCTCCTTCTGACCTACTTGCCCCGTGTCCCTGTCATCTGGAAAACATGGAGGCTGTGGACCTGCCATACTGATTCTATGGGCTGTGCTGCTCATTCAACCTCTGCTTCCCAAAGCCCATCTTGGTATAACTCTGATCTGTGACTTTTTAGAGCAGCCTGTGTAAGGACGGAATCCTGCAAGATCCATGACAAAATGCTTCCAGTCTGAGCTACATATACATCATACGAGATCTATGAATGGCTTCACAACTAGGAAATGACTTGAAGTCATCCCTGTTGCTGCCCAGAGATACTGCTGGTTGCTTCCTATCTGTATTTTACAGGTAAGCCCAGAGGGTTTGGATGGGAGCTGCACTGACTCTTCCCCAGTGAATGGCCATTGCCACTGGCTGCTTAGCACTGGGTATGATTCTGCTGTGCTTTTAGTGCTGAGTTTAAGTCCTTCCCAAGCCCTTCCCTCTGTTTCCCTGCTCCCTTCTGGGTCTGGGATGAAGATCTGTGCAGGTAAGAGGGCAGACTGTCCTGCCCTGGTGCCATATAATTTCTGAGATGACTGTTACCTGAAGAGTCACCAAACCCCACTGCTCCCTGGAGATGCTGTAGGAGATGGGCTGACAGGCAGCAGTGCCCAAAGCAGAGGGAAAATTTAGGGTTCCTTAGGTCTTCCCCATTTCAGGTCTGGTCATAATGATTGCATCTCGGGCTGGGGTCACTTCCTCCAGCTCTCCTTCCCTAGACTCACTTTGACCAGCATCAGTTGTCTGCACTGAATATATTCAGATATAGACTTCAACACCAGGTTGTTCTCCAAGAGACCCTGGGGTTGTTTCCCTGAATCACCTTGCTCCTGTTCTGCCCTGACACTGGGGAGATTATTTGAGAAAGATGCAGTTAGAAATCACCCCTGAAAAATAAACTACCCAAATACAAACCTGGACTATTTGGTGGGGCTGTAGGACATTGTCACGGAGAAGTGGTTTAAATGAAGACTGGCCTGGTGCCTTGTGATGAAAATCCCAGAGACCCTGGATCTCCTATAAAGTTTAAAAATATTTTTTTTCCTTGCTGATTGGAAACATGACATATTTGCATTTTTGAGCCTGAATAGTTTTAATTCATTTTTTTTATTATACAAGCTCAAGAGGAACATTTACTTTGTTTTCACTGATTAGTTATACAATTATTCCTTTCAGATACCACATGAACCATGAACCATAATATTGTATTCTTTGCTAATACATTTTGGAAGAGGTATTTACATGAAAACACAATACATAAATGTAATGAATTTTTCAAATGAACACATTGGTAATATAAAGTAATCTTTTTTTTTTTTTTTTTTCTCCATACACCAAAAATTCATTAAACTTTTCTCAATTAGCAAACTGACTTTTCTAAATAAGCTGCTGATTGAGCAGGAGCCAGCCACACAAACCAGCTGGATTTGATAATGTTGGATGGTGCGTGTCGCTGGGGAGCACACGAGAGAGAGATTATCTCCGATGGCTGGAGGCAGACATCTTCTACTGGATCTAACACCAGTTGAAGGGGGTGCCACTTCCAGCTGTCCACTAGTGAGAACTCAGGTTTAGCTAATACTTAAATGAGAATAATCTTCTGTCTAGGAGGTGAAATGAAATCTTGGACTGTATCCATTCTGCAGGCTTCTGTTGGCATCCCTGCTGTGACCAGCCAGGCCAAGGAGAGAACGCAGTTGAGAACGAAGGAGGAGAAAACCCGTTTGGTTTTCAGCTGGGTGAGGGGGCAGATGGGGCTGCTTATGTCCCTGCAGCTGTGCCAGGAAGAATGAGGCCTAGCTGCAATGCAGACCAGTCTCATGTACTGCAAAATCATCTCTTCTGGATTCTGAAGTCTATAAAAGTGTTAGTTTTGGTTTTCTTTTGGTTTGTTTTTTTTTTCTTCAGGTGTGGGTCTGAAGCCCATGATCGTCTCAGGTTTACTAGGCTGGGTCTGATAGAGCAACAGTGATTCTGTTCAGTGGTGACACGAACATCTTGGGGAGATAAACATCCTCTTTCTGAAGTCGTCTTTGTGCTCTACCTTTTATTTACAGGTGCTTTTTTAAAATGAAAACATTTTTTTCCATACTTTCCCGAAAGAGTAATTCCTTCTGTGGACTCATTGAAACACTCTCTGCACAAACCAGTGAATGATGCTGAAATCTTGGTCTAACTGAACTTGGTGGGGAGCCTGCTACTGGCTTTGTTGGGGAGATTTGACTCTGGTCGAGCCTTTTTATATGAAGAGGCATAAATCTGTCAGGAGTGGAGCATCTTTAGCACTACGAACACCTGCCAGTGCCTTTTACATAGATCGTACTGTTAATATCATGCACCTGACCTACTTTGCTTTAATAAGCTCATCTGTGTGCAGTGAAAGATAAGCAAAACCACTCTTCTGACACCAAAAATCCATCCTGTCTATCGATACATGCATGTCGCTGTCAGTAGGGGATGATCCTGTGCTGATAAGAGCTGGTTTTCCCTCTTGTGCAAGCAAAACTTCCACTGACACCCAGTGAGGCTCAGATTAGGAGGACTGGACCCTGCTACAGTGGTGGGAAGGGCAAGCAGTCAGCTTCAGGACCTGGGCATGAACAAGGAGTGAGGGGTGGGATCAATAGTGGGATTTAAGAAACGTGTCAGGGTGTCTCCTGTGTTGGGGTATGCAAGGCTCAAAAAGGGGTTTGCAAAATCCACAGGCTCTGTGTCCATCTCCTCCTGGATGGGCCATGTGCCCGTTTCTCTGAAAACTTTAGTTTTCATGTATGACTCCACAGGGCTTCTGCTCTTGTGGGACAACCCAGGGTCTCACTCCTGCAAAGTATCTACATGCTTTGATTTCCCACCATGTTAACACCAGCCTCCAGCCAAACACAGGCAACCCTGTCTCCAGCATCTCTGCCCCAGGATGGGCAAGTTCTCCTATCTTACATTAAGATATGAGGTTCCTTTTGAAAATCCCAGCCTTTCTTGGGAGAGCTCCTACCACGAACTGTGCTAAATATGTCAGGGTGGGTGTTACGGCTCTCATCATTAGAGGCATCCCTGAGACAACCCCTCTGAGTTCAAAGCATTTCAGCAGCAGAGGAAAGCTGGTTCGGCTCCCAAAATAGCTCCCCGCACGCGACGTGGCGAATGGCAAAGCTCATTACCTGGGTCACGTTCCTGGGCGTAGCTGGCAAATGCCTCTGTGAGAGAAAATCCTGCCTGCAAAGAAATGCCCTTGACCAGCTCTAAACCTGCTTTTCCTAGGCTGGGAAGAGCTGGGAGCACAGCTAGACCTGGCTGAGCAGTGCAAAGGTGAGCAGGACCCTTGTCATAAACATGAATGCAGAAGCAGGATGCAAATATGTTTTCCCCCTCTTTCTTTTCTTTTTGCTTCGCCAGTGAATCTGGGTCAGTACTTTTTTCCTTCTCTATTTTTCCCTTGTCCTCCTCTTTGCCTTTTTTTTCTTTTTTTTTTTTTTTTTTTTTTTTAAGCAGAGAGAAGGTAGATAAATAAATAAATACATGAAGCAAGCTAGTAGCATGGAGGAGAGAGATTTGCTTTTCTTGTACTACTTATTTTGGAAACACTGGGATTTTCCAGATGTTGCTTTGATTGCCTCAGCTTTGAGGATGAGAGATGGGGAAAAAATTATCACTTCACTCAGTGAAATCCAGATATTGAAAGGGGTCTGCATTAGCTTAATTCAAACGCTGATCCCACACTGATTTACACCACTACTTACCTTTTTTTATTTTCTCCACCCAAAGTGGTGGTGAAGCATCAGTATGAGACAGTGGAGTATAACACTCCAGCTCAGGGCCTGATCCTGGCTCTGTTGGGCCTGTTGGATAAGGGCCTGTCCAGAGGCTGCTGTGAGATGATGTTCCTCTAGCTTGGATAGCTTTGTGGCTTGCCCTGATCCCAGCTTTCTTTGGAGGTCTGAGGCTGCTGCTATGAAAACACTGGTCTGTGAGTAAACACAAAGACATTTCCTCTGGAGCTGGGGACAACAGGAGCAGCAGCTTCTAGAGAGGAAGGACACAGAGACATATAGATCACCGGCAGCCTCAGATGGAAGTAGCCACTTGCAGGGTGTCATCCAGAGTAAAGCTACATCCTTTAGCAACCTGGCAACAGCAGCTATGACCTATAAGCTGCTTCTGGATCCTAACAGTCATGTCTGGGAGGAAGGATCAGGTTTATTGATGCCAAATTAATTTGGGTCCCTGTTCAGCAAAATCCCCAAACAGGAACTGAAACTCAAGCTTTGCTGAGTGGGGTCTGAAATATCCCCCCTCACTTATGGGGTCTGCAGAATTCAAGAATTCATCTTTTCACCAAACTATGGTGCAAGGCAGTGTGGCATCTGCACAAAGACAGCCTGGTCCATATTTGCTGTTAATTTCCTGAAGCAGCTCTGGAGATGAATTTAACCATTTGTGTTTTACTGGTGAAATGAGGCATGGAAGAAACTAAGTGAATCCACAAAGGTTGGTCTCGCTCTCGGGAATGAGATACTGATGTATCTTCAGGGTCAGCAGCGCCTTTGTTTGCAGTTACTGATGTTAATATTTGGTCCTGTGGGACATCTTGGGTTCATGTTCTTTCTAGTTAATAACAGCCTTTGTGTAGTCTTCCCTTTGCTGGGGGGAAAGGCTAATGCAATACTCACTGCGCTACAGCTGCTGGCTGGGAATTGTCAATAGGTCATAAATAAATCTACCACCGCACAGGAAAGACAATGAGATTATACATCCTCCTACTACTGCCAATTACAGTAAGAGCAACAATTATAAGGTAGCACTCCTACAGCTACCCTAGGGAGAAAATGAGAGGAAAATGTTCCATTAGCCTAATGAAGAGAGTGTGGTAGAGCTACAGTCAAATTTTCTCACTATTAGCCCTGACTGCGTGCCACTAACACACAAGGGAAGCAGGAGTCATAGGGTAACAATTAAAGTTTCTGACAATTAACCCCTATGATGTACATGCCTCTAACCTGATGAGAAAATTAAAAAGAAACACAGTTACATTTTCTCACCGTTAGTCCCCAGAATGTACAATTGTGGCATTTGCTGGGGACAATGAAGATTGCTCACTCCTGAGACCTGGGAAATGCTATGCGTGTTGCAGATTTGGTGTTAAATGCTCTTGGGAGCGCTGGGGTGACGAGAATTCATGTGGAGATGGCTTAAACCCCCTCTCTTTTAACACAGAGGAAAGAGTTACTGGTACATTTCCTCATTATCCAGAGGAAAGGATGGATTCTCGCTGTGGGTAATTTTCTGGTGTTGTCCAGCCCCTGTGATATCTCCGGAGGAGAAGAAAGAAGAAAGATCAGCTTTGGAAGTAGCAATGGAAATAGGAAATATCTTTCTGGATTCATATTGGCTAGGAGTGCAAAAGGACAATTTGAGCCCTGCCTTACAGCAGCCTCTGGTGTCACCAAGAGCTGCTTCTTTTCTTACAGGGTGATTTGGTCAGTGCAGTTTCAGGAGCACAGTCCAGTATTTACCAAGGTTTGCAGCACTGTGCTACTTGCAATGCTGCTGGTTTCCGTGGCTTTGTAAGACCAGGGAAAGACAATGGTGTCTTGAAAACTTGCCTGTAGCAAGTGTGAGGTATGCTGATTTCTAATGAGGACTCCTAAGGTAGGTTGCAAAGTCATAGACTGATTTTCATGTCAAAAATTCTGGAGCAAAATTCAAAACCTACACTAGCATGGTCCCAGGCCTTCTCTTCACATTTTTCATTTCTGCTGCTGCCTCTGTGCCTTCTGAGGATCACGGTCAGAAGCCAGATTGGCATCTGGCTGGGGGATTTGGCCTGGGATGTGGATTGGCTCTATTTTCACACCCTATAAAATGTGAGAAGAGAAAAACCTGTTTTCGGACCTCACACAGGCTCGTGGTGCTGAGTATCTCAGTTCTGCTCAGACTGTAACATCAGTATCCTCATAAAACCCCTCTAGAGGATGTCAAGACCTTCCTGGGATCACCTAGAGATCCATCCCCTAAGGGGGTACAAAAGCTATCCCTGTGCCACAGGGGCTCCTGGCTGGTGGGATCTTGGACATCTTTGGTCTGGGAGCCATGTCCTGGAGCAGAAGCAGATATTAGCCCAAGCTTAGCACCATGTTGACAGATCTATGGGGTCTTCTGCCTGCAGCTGCCTTCTGTCCAGTCTGCGCAGGTTTATTTGCACTAAAAGTCTTACCCCGCATCTCAGGAGAGTTTGTGTCACTTTCCCATCACAAGCTTTTGAGCTTGCCCTTGCTGGGAGCTGAATCATAGAATACCAGGTTGGAAGGGACCTCAAGGATCATCTAGTCCAACCTTTTAAGATAAACTATATATAGAGAGAGATGGCCCAGCACCCTGTCAAGCTGAGTCTTAAAACTGTCCAGTGTAGGGGAATCCACCACTTCCCTTGGGAGATTATTCCAACATCTAATTTTTCTCATGATGAAAAATTTTCTTCTGGAGTCCAGTCAGAATCTCCCCAGGAATAACTTTTACCCATTACCCCTTGTCTTTTCCATGTGACTCCTTGTAAAAAGGGAGTGTCCGTCTTCTTGGTAGCCACCTTTTATGTACTGATACAGGGTAATAAGGTCCCCCCTAAGCCTTCTCTTCTCAAAGCTGAACAAACCCAGTTTTCTCAGCCTTTCTTCATATGGCAGGCTTTCCAGTCCTCTGATCATCCTCTTGGCCTTTTCTGGACCCTCTCCAGCTTGTCTGCATCTTTTTTGTATAGTGGGGACCAAATCTGAACACAATACTCACAGTAGTAGCTGAGCTAGTGTTCAGCTGGACCATCCCATCTCTGCCATGGAAAGGGGCTGTAAGTGCAGGAAGATGAACCCTTTTCACTTCAGCTGGACATGGGTCCCAAGCACAGCCCAGGCCCTGGACCCTCTGATTGTGGGTCTCCCAATACCACGTGTGGGATACTGAGCACTGGCTGGGGCCAATTGTCCTTTTGCTGCCAGTCCAAGCAGTGAGATCCACAGTGCTAGACTCTTCCTTACTGGGGCTGAGATAGCAGAGATAACTTTGGAAAGCAGTGTTGGGGAAAGGGACCTGGGAGTCCTGGTGGACAGCAGGATGACCATGAAACAGCAATATGCCCCTGTGGCCAAGAAGGCCAATTGCATCCAGGGGTATATTAAATGGGGTGTGGTTAGTAGGTCAAGAGAGGTTCTCCTTCCTCTCTACTCTGCCCTGGTGTGGCCTCATCTGGAATATTGTGTCCAGTTCTGGGCCCCTCAGTTCAAGGAGAAGGACAAAGAACTTCTCAAAAGAGTCCAGTGCAGAGCCACGAAGATGATGGAGTGGAACATCTCCCTTCTAAGGAAAGGCTTGAGGGAGCTGGGTCTCTTTATCTTAGAGGAAACTGAGTGGTGACCTCATTAATGTTTGTAAGTATGTAAAAGGTGAGTGTCAGGACAATGGAGTGATGTCCAATGATAGGACAAGGGCCAATGGGTGCAAGCTGAAACAGAGGAGGTTCTATGTAACCATAGGGAGAAGCTTTTTCACAGTGAGGGTGACAGAGCACTGGGACAGGCTGCCCAGGGAGCTTGTGGAGTCTCCTCTGGAGACATTCTAAACCCACCTAGACGCATTCCTGTGTGACCTGCTCTAGGTGATCCTGCTCTGGCAGGGGAGTTGGACTCGATGATCTTTTGAGGTCCTTTCCAACCCTTACCATTCTGTGATTCTGTAACTAGCCTGAGATGGCTCCTACTTTGCCATTTTGGGGAGCAGCCATGGATTAAGACATGCTAATTCCCTTGTACAGCTTTAGATCATCCTCCCTCAAGCTACACCAAACCAGTTTTTCTAACTTGCTGCTCAGCAGAAGAGTAAGTGCATTTTTCAGCATTGTCATGTCTGCGATCTTTTCGCTGTGCCTATGAACACAAAGAGACTCTCCATCTCCCTCCCTTTCTGCCCCACTGTAAGCTCTCTGCCTTCCCAAATGTCCATAATTGCTATAGATTTACTATATTTTCAGTAACTCATTTCTGTGTCAAAAAGAGAACTTGGCATCCATTCATTTATGTGACATTGGGAATGAGAATCAGGATGGGACTTTCAAAGCCAGCAGAGAGGTTTAGAAGCACAAAGGAATGATAGCTAAATCCTGTGGCTGATTACAAATTACCTGATCAGAGAGTATGTCCTGGCACAGCCCCTGAATAACTTGCTACCAGAGTGAGACCTGCCTCAGCACTGCTGCTCTTGAACCTCAATTTTGATGGAAGATGAAAACCTGTAAATGAGATGGGACCTGCGTGATCCCCAGATTTGGCCCAGTCTGGGTGGTGAGGATGACCATGCCTTAGCACAGCATGGCCCATCACATGGGGAAGTGTAGGTGTAATCCGTGACTCAGCTGTGCTTGGCCAAACTGAGAGCTCCCTTGCTCCATGGGTGATGGTGTTGCCCTTCACCTGCTCCTCAGGTTTAATACCTTGAATTTGATTGCCTTGGAGAAGGCTCTTTTGCTTTCCTCCTAGTACTATGGAGCAGAGGGATATGTTAACACTAGCTGGAGAAGTACTAAGGTAGGAACATCTCAAATATCCATCCAAATATCCCATTCATTGCCAAGGAAAATCATAGCAAGATGAGAAGCTGAAGCAGGAGGGAACTTGTGAAGGAAGATGATGGATATGAAAACACATTGGTCTCCTCCAGAGAATCCTTTCCTTACTTTCTGTGAGTTAGAGGTGGTGGGTCTAAAAACTTCACTGGTCTAAGTGATTTGTGCAGTAATTTCAGAGCTGACAGGCACTACATGGCGAATCTGAATTCTACTTTTAGTCCCGTTAAGAGATAAGGAATAGTGATTATTATAATTAGGATGTGGTTACTTTATTGGTTAAATTAACATTTTGTTGTTGGGGTTGCTGTGCAATATACAATATTATTTTACCTACTGTGCCTTCAAAGTCATCTTGTCACAGCAACAGCATGGCAGCATGGAAAAAGCCTTTTAACAAGTAGGTAAATACATGCCTTTGGGGAAGTCAGAGTGATAATTATGTCAGCTTCAATACATTTGACAGTAAAAAAAAAATAGAGGCTAAAAATAATCTGAAACAAAAATGAAAGAAAATATTGAATGCTTTAAATAAAATCAAGGGAATTAAAAAGGTGCAAAATATTTAATACAGTGACCTTACTCTTTGGACCAGGCATCAGCAGTCCAACTATTCATACTGCTAGGGTAGCTTTAGTCTTACAATGCTGTGTAAAGGGTTCCTACACCCCTTTTCTGGGGATAAATAAAGATTTATTGCTAATCCCATCTAAATTAGTTGGAATGGTTCTTTCCATACCTGAGTGTGCTTTTGCGAAAGGAAACCAGGGAACATCTTTCTTCTCTATCCTTCCCTAGTGCATGATGATGCTCCAAGTTTCACTGCAGAATATGATTTAGCTGGACATTGACAGGAGCAGCTGTAAATTTTTGCTTGACTAAATTGTTTAGGTTGTAGAACCAGAAGGGACCTTTTAAGGTCATCTAGTCCAGCCCTCATTGTGGTTTTGAGAAACCTGATGGTATTATTGTGCAAGACACAAAGCAAAGATGGTCAAAGCTTTGGGGCTGCACCATCACCCAGATACAGGAAGGGAAGAGGGCCATAGAAGGGCAATGACAGAAATAATGGGTTATGCCAGTTTTGGGCCATCAGAAGGAAAACAAAGCAACACTTCCTTGTAAACATGCAGATCTTGCAGTAGTAGCTTTGCTGCCCAGAGTGGTCTCATTGTAATTCAATCTGGTACAGCGTTGGAGATCAAGATTGACCTTGGCCATCATCACAGATCTTGGGGCTAGCTCTGCATGGCTTCAAACTTCCAGCATAGGTTGGAGCTGCTGTGGCTTGTTCTAGGCTTTGCTAACAGAAGGAAGAGCCAGACTGAGCGTGAATGTGTTTTGCTGCAAGATGCACCTTGCTGGATTGCTGTGGGACCTACTCTTGTGCTGCTTCTGGAGCGTGGGGCGGGAGAGATGTTGTAGCCCATGGAGTGCCTGCCCCCTTTAGGATCAAAATGCAAAAGAATGCTCTTGCCCTTCATGACTGTGTTGCCACAGCCCCTGCCTGGTACCATGACTGCTTGCCAGTGCAGTCTGGACAAGTATGGCATCTCCAGTTGATGAAGAAGAGCGCTGAAGGCTCACAGCTTTCTAGACAAAGGCAGAGCCTGGGCATGCAGGTCACCAGCAGCCTTGCTGGCCAAGAGCACCAGCACACAAATCCTGTCCCTAGAGCCTGTGCCAAGCGGGAGACCGGGGCTGGCACTCTCCTGATCCAAGGATCAAGGCTGGATGCTGACCTCTCTCTCTTGTTTTCTTTTCCCTCTGCCCTCAGATGTCAAGCAGAAGAGAAGAAAACCACACCAAAAAAAGAGAAAAATTGTTCTCATGAACAAGTGCTCCCATGGCTCTAGTCTGTGGGCCAGCAGGCACGAGTGGCAGGAGAGAGTAAAAGGCTTTGGGGCTTAGCTTTCCCAAATGATTGACAAGGACAGAGCTGGATTTGAGGTCATTACTGCAAAAAACAACAGCACCAGACCTGTTCTCTGCTGTGTGCCCCACCACAAGAGCTGAGGAGAAGAGTAGCAATGGATATTGTTCCCCTGTAGCAGCAGGCCCCAAGATTTTTAGGTCAGACTCCTGGAGATGGTGGCATCCGCTTGGACATCTGAGATCAGAGCCCTCCCCAGAGCCCTGGCATGGAATGTGCTGTGTCAGAGCCAGCACTGCCATGAGAGAGGAACTCACAGCTTAATCACTGGAATTATTCATCCAATTGGAACCACTCACTTGGACTCTAACAGGGTATGTTTCCATTTTCTTTCCCCCAACATTTTATTGCACAGATGCATGGGTGCTTTAGTATCTAGAAAATAAAATCTGGGACATGAGTCAGAAGAAGGATATTTCATGACATGTATATGATTTGCTACTTGTCCCTGCTCCCCCAGCTCAGCTTCCCCTCCCTCTTCTTCTCCACTACTTGTTTAAAGTCAAAAGGTTCTGTGGAAATTGCAGCTATGAACATGCAATTACTCTTTTTACAAGCTAACAAATATCCCATGCATATGTGATCACTATTACACAACCACTTAAACAATACCCCCACACTAGTTTGCATCTGTATAAAGCTTTGATTGGACACTTTGAACAGATTGTTTGCTGTGTACCCTGGTCTCCATGAAGGAAAGCAGCAAGATTTTTTTTATAAAGCACATGTCAAGTCAGCCATATGCATAAAATGACATTATTTTTCAAGAGAACTTGATTTGGAAGCAGGAAAAATCTCCTGTATTGTGGTTTTTTCCTAAAAAGAAGGAGTCCTGGGGGACAAAAGCTTTCTCCTGAGTGTAATCTTCAAATCCAGAGTTTCCTTTCATTAAGCTGGGAGTGGGAAATATGATTTATTTCTTTTCCCCCCACAATAAAATGCTTGTTTCCGCTAGTCTTCCCTCAGAATGGTGCCATCCATCCAGAGCAGTTGAAGATGAGAGTAATCTGCCTCCAACACTTCAATAAATAAAATGTAAATGTTTGTCATAATAATGCCTCCTTTGTCAGCACCAACCCGGGATTTTTCAACCTCTGACTCCCGGCAATGACCGGCTGAGTAGCAACAGCCGAGTGCTGAAAGAATTTTTCAACAGCAATTTGCTTGTTCCAATTTGCTTTTCAGGGCTGCTGATCAGGATTGCTGGCCAGCCTGTAAAAGGATCTCGTCCTATTAATTTGGCCCAGCTTCTCCTCTTGTTCTCGTCATATTTAGTTTCTCCGGTAGTTCCAGTGAGTAAGTTAATTGAATTAGAAGTGCCACCAGGAGCTTGCCTGCGGATCTACGGTTTCATGTAGGAAAAGCGGCTCCCTTCGGCTGCAGAAACAGATACGTGCACCTGTTGAGAAGGTGAAGAAATGTCTAGAGATGACTTATTCCCCTGGCAATAGCCCTCGATTCTCTTCTCAAATTGGTTGGACAATAAAACTCCCTTCATCTGGCAGCAGTTGTTCTCCAGCCTGTTCCTTGGACAAATGCAAATGAGATTGAGAAGCATAATCGATGCATTAGAGCAAGGATTGGGACTGCAGTGATTCAAAAAGTGATTTTGTAGGAATGGATTGATGGCATTTCATGCTGTTTGTTCTCTCTGCAGCTCAAGGACAAATGTGTCAGTTTTAGCAATGTGAAGCATTATTTTTCTAATTGCTTAGTCTGCAATCTCAGCTTACCCACTGGTATCAATAAATATGATGATACCAACTGGAGTCTGACCTTGTTTCTGCTGGCTTTCTGTTAAGCTCAGGGTTAAGTATGGACACACATTCTGCCAATGAGATAGAAATGGAAACAGAATTATAGTTCATTCTTGTTGTTGCATTTTTAATGAGGCTTAGGGGTGAAAGGTGCATAATATTTTTCTCCCAAGTATTGTAGGTGTGGCATCTGAAAACTGGAAGAAACCTTGGAGAAGTCCTGCAAGTGGCAAAGCAATTTCATAGCAATTTGAGAATACAATCCTGAGTCCATTTCAGAGCTTTACACAGCTTGTCATGGTCATCAGAGGTTTTCCCAGCATGATGGCCCTCTGCTCACCTGGACCATCCCAGAGAGCTGTGGTGGCTCAGGCTAAAGACAAGTCTGCTCTGGGCTCAGAAGGGACAGGAGGTGCTGTGGCTTTAAGCTGAGCACGAGCCTAAATATTTGCAAAGGCCAAGCTTTGGTACCAAAGTCATTCCCAACACTCTCCCAGTCTCAAAACTAAGGTCCCCTTAGCCAGCCTCTGAGGAAACATCTGCCTGGAGAAGCAATAAATGAAAGAATAAGATAAAGAGGGTGAAGATCTGGATAGCTGATCCAAGACAGCAAAGCAGAGGAGTCTGCAATGCTCACACGATATACAGACACAGCAAACCAATTGCATCAGTGAACTAGTGACCAGGAATATAACCCACACAACGTATTTAAGCAACATAAATAAATAACAAGTAAGAAACTATCACTTCTTGCGAGGCAGTTTTCTGCAGCTGAAGCGCTGGGTTGGTGTCACCACCGGGGGGCAGAAAAGGCCTTTCAAGAACATCAGCCTTACCCATGAAAACTGAAGCCTTGCTGAAGAAAGTTCTTCCTTTATTACTCTATCCCAGCCCTTCATTGAAATTAGGAGATTGATCTGTTGTACATTGCTTTTAAAACAGAGTATTTGTCCTATAGAAATGCTACTGAGGGCTGATAAGAGAAATTACCCGCACACCATTGGAAATGTTTCCTGGTTTTGAACAAACCCCTATTTCTTAAGAAATTAAGCAAGAGAGTACCGTGATTAATAAGGAAATAGCTTCATGTAATTGGAATAGAATATCATTCTATATAATGTATTTGATGACAATTTGTTCCTCCTCGATTTGGGAAAAACAGCTAATGAAACTGCTAACTGCCATTCAGATATTTTGCCTTAAGATATTTCCCATCTTATTTAGACTGTATACTTATATAGGTGTATATAGTATATACATGCACTCAGACTCACACACTGAACACAGTGTTCGGAACAGTGGAGGAACAGCCCCTTCACATTTTTTTTTTTGCTTAAAATTTGAGTGATGCAGTTGAGGCATTTTCTGTATCTCATATAAATACAACCCAGCCTTCCTAAATAATATAATGTAGTCATTAGCTAAATCGAGTCATCAATTATCTATCACCAATGAGGCAGTTCAGAAACCAGCATGGGGCTTGTGAGGCTTTGCTTTGATTGCTTGTGGTCACTGGGTTGTATTTGTTATGCGATAACATTAGGCAGACAAGAGTTTGGGCTTATTTTCAAAGCTTAATTTCTCTCCCTCACTGGCTTGTTGTGGAGTTCCTATAGTCATAAATATAGACAATATTGTCAAACCTTCCCTTTTTAGTTTTACCAAATCGTAAGTCCGTGTAACATTATATTTACCAGAAAGACCCTAAAGCATTATAGACTATCACGTTACTCCAGATTTTGGCATTTCTTAAAAGGGATTTCTTTCTTAAACCCACTACACTGTAATGGCTCTTAAGAAGCTGTTACTGTCTCGAGTGCAAATCCTTCTTAGTTTGTGTATTACTGACCTGATCAACTGTGATAGGGGCTTTCGATCAGCCCGGGAGGGATTTTATGGTGAGGAGTCCCTCAAGGAAATGCTTTGGAAATTTTCATTGGAAAAGGGACTAAATAAAGAGGGGACACAACCAGGGTGGGGGGACCCCAGTGCAGGTTTCACATGCAAGTACTCACACTGAGGAGCAGCTTTTTAAAAACTCCTAGTATTGAACAGAAGGGAATAAAAAATACCAAGAATGTATCTGACAAAGGTTTAAAAGTTGCCTGTGGAACATACAAATGCCAAAATAGAGCCCTGATTCTGAGAAGACATATGTACATGGTTTTGCTTTAGGAGGCTGATTTTAACAGATCCTATGGACAGGGAATTTGTTCAAGTACCTACCTAATATCTCAGGATGGGTAAAGTCCTATAAGTGGAACAAAATAATTTTTCTCCCCTCTTGCAGGCATCCCCCTCCCAAATGAGTGTTCAGAGTGAAAATCCTGGCAACTGCTTTAACCAAAATAAAATCCCACAAATGATATTGTTCCGCCTTTCCACTTGCAATAAGAAAATACATCTGTACGCCCAGTCCTGTAATCAGCTTCTCATCCAGCTAAGCCCCAGATCAGGACCACGCTCCCTCGGTGCCATCTGGGTCTCTGCAGCATTTTTGCAGTTTACACTTCTACAAAATGATGTCATAATTCAGCAAAAAGACAACATATTGGTGAATGGATAAGCAAAGAAAAAAATACATGACTTCAGATGTCAGGCAGCCACGGGTCAGTTGCTTGAGAAATTTCTTTTATTTTAGTGAATGGCTTCTGTAATCTGTCATGATGTATTTTCCTTTATGAACAGGTTTTGGCACAAACACATCACACCACTCTCCGGAGTAGCAAAGTGGTTTTTTTTTTTTTTTTTTTAGCAAAATTCAAGGTGAATCCCAAGAGATATTATTTTCCAGATTAAAACTGGAAAATGCCTTGCCTTTTTAACAAGTGCCACATGCTAATCTGAAATAAAGAGGCAGAGTTGTAAGAGTGAGGAAAAAGCCTGGCTACAACACAGGGCCTGGGGTAGGGCACAGCAAAAGTCATAGTTAGTGGGAATATCTTGTTTTTGAAGACCATGTCTCGGCCATTTGTCCCGTTCCAGCAGGACCAAACACCATTTGGTATTCAATTGACTTTCTAACTTAGGAGACAGGACTTTCCATCTTCAAATACTGAAAATAGATTGCATTCTTGGCCCTTCTCTTTGAACGGTTGGGGAGAATAAACGCACACCCTGGTCGTGTTCTAGTGATCTCCCTAATCTCGGTTGCACTTTGTCAGGACGAGGTAACTGGTAGTTAAGTGAAATACCTTAGATCAAAGGGGGATTAATCGCCAACTGAATCCTTGCTGAATAAACCTGTCATTCAAGAAAATTATTTCCACTGAACTTAGCAGAGGATTGAAGGTATTTGCATAACAGGGACCAACGTACTTCAGCCAGGTTAAAAGGTTCAGAATTCAGGCAGTGTTTAGCTTTTTGGCTCCTTTTCCTTTCAGCAGCCCTGTACAATGGTTTTTAATCTGATAATACAGCTAACTATCTAAATGATGTCAGAACAGGAAAGTATTGCAAAGTTTGGCTGAGGGATGGATCAATTTCACTTTCAGCAACTCCTAAATCTGATTTGTTGGAATTTAAGATGTAATCCTTAAAAAAAAAAAAAAAAAAAAGTCCCTTTAAACCAGAGGGCTGTTTATTAACATCCTTTTTTTATTTGACCTTTGTCTTAGAAACACCAGGTCTTGCCTGCTGCCTTACCCAGGGCTCTTTGGGATCGTTCTGTACAGGTTTATCCCGGCGACTGGAAGCGATGTTCGCGGATCCGCACGCTCACCGTGCGCGTGGATCTCTGCAAACACCCACTAACAGATTTTAATTATTTTTTTTTCTTTTCTCTTTCTTCTTTTTAAGCCCATCTTTCAGAGGTCATGCTGAATTTGAATGTAAGTGAGATGGAGATAATTAAATAACGGGACCCAACAGGCTGCCATCATTTTCTAGGATCAGCCCTCAGAAGAGATTTAAGCACCGCAGCCTTGTCCAGGGTTTGTTGTGCAGTTGTGGCAATGATTTTAAACCATATAAATTATCCCTGGTTTATGGCAGTCACTTTTTGCTGTGACTTTTCATGGAGAATTCATTTCTTCTAGAGAGAAGAAGGGCTCTTCCAGGGCTGGAAGGCAATAGCTTTTTAATCTGTGCTAAAGAAAATAGGAAAAACTGTTAAAAAAATGTAGATTTCTGGAGAATGCTTTATGTTGTCTCTCTCTCCCCAGCCTTCCTGGGGTTCATTTGCAAGTGCTTCCACCACTTCTACCTTTCGGGCATGTGGAAGGATGTCAAGCTACATGGCGGACGTCAGGTTTCATAATCAGATTTTGACAATAAATGGAATTTAGCCACTTCTGCATCTAGCCTGTGCCTGGCACCATTCATTCTTTCGGTGGGTGCAGTTCATATTCATCGCAAACTCAAAGCATCTTTCAAGTTAAAAAAATTGCAAAGAATGGTTATCAAAGAAAATGAATAAAATCCATATTGAGATAATTTTTTAGAAAATGATTGAAGTTTTAACCCAAGAAAGGACTCTTAGAGTTTCTTATAGCTTAGAATAAGAACATGTCAATCACGATTAAGCTTCTGGAATTGGAATCCCTTTGAAATGCAGCTGTTTCTTCTTTAATTGTGGCAGCGGACTCAAAAGAAAAGAAAGGTCCAGCCTTAAAGATGAGTAAGGAATACAAAATAGCTCAGGATTAGTTGTGGAGTTCAAAGGTCGCTAATTACACTAAGGAGTTCCCAGACACAGGGAAAACATTAAACAGGTCACCTACCAAACGGGAAACAGACTTTGACTTCAAAAAAAAAAAAAAAAAAAGGAAAAAAAAGAAAAGATCCTGAAGAGATAGGTTTCTCGAGAAAATCAAAAGCAACCAGCTGATCTCGCTGGGAAGAAAATGGGTTGGGTTTAGTTCTTTGCAGTTATGTGTCTCTACAGATGGCACCAGGCTTTCAAAAAATTATCTAGAGCTCAGCCAGGTTTCCAGGAGGTGCTGTGAAAGGAAGAAGAGGAAAAGGGGGCAGGCCTTTGCCTTAAAATATCTGATTTTTAGTTGTACTGTGGGTCATGAGCTCTTGAAAAAAAACCCCATGAGGGTTGAGACCTCCTCACCAGTATTTGCCTTGATTTGTTGAGGATAGGCCATCGTGGTGAATGGGTGCATCTTGGATGGGAAGCCTTTTGGTAGCGCTCTACAGCCCCTTTGTGGGCAGTGAGGTTTGGTTTGGGGTAGAGTGGGTCTTACCTTCCCTTGGGAGAAGCACAGCTCCTCTGTTTGTAGGCTCCTCTCTGTCCCCATTGACTTGGGATGGACTGGTGGGACTTCTGTCTTTCCTGACATCCTGCACATGCAGCAGCTCCTTATTGAGCAGCATTCAAGCTCCAACAATGCTGGTTTCTTCTGAAAGCCTCTAGGCAACATGCTGCTAGTTGTCCTGTTTCCTGGAGGGCTGCAGTAAGCAGTGAACCTCTGGTCCTTTGCATCTGGGTGTGGGTGGAGAGAGACAGCAGCTTTGTTGCCAGTCTGCTCAAAAGGAACAGAATTCACATTTTTAGGAGAACAGAACCTTTTTTCTCTCATGTCCCACTCCCGTCCATGAATCATGTTATTCCTGCAAAAACTGGCAGATTGGTGCATTTTAGGGCAACATGAGATTTGTGGAAATAAGGAAGAAAGATTTTAGATAATCAAGGAGATGCACCTATCCAAGTGGCCTACGCTGCACCTGTGCAGGGTCCTACTTGTGCCGAAGGAATTTTTAGCACTGGTGTCAGTGGAAGTCATATTGAGAGTTAAAACTCTACTTCCTGCACCTGAATAACCTGGGGTGATGCTCTGAGTTTTCATGGCAAGGTTTTGGTAGCAGGGGAGATACAGAGGTGGCTTCTGTGAGAAGCTGACAGAAGCTTCCCCCATGTCTGATAGACCCAATGCTACACAGGTCCAAGATGGACCTGCCGCTGGCCAAGGCCAAGCCCATCAAGTGACAACGGCAGCTCCTCTGGAATAATGCATTTAAGAAGCCGGGGGGGGGGGGGGCAGAACCAAAACTGAGCAATTGCAGTCAGAGGAGGGAGTGAGAATAAGTGAGATTAACAACCACGGACACCAAGGTCAATGAAGGGGGTGTCAAGGTGCTCCAGGTGCCAGAGCAGAGATTCCCTTTCAGCCCATGGTGAAGACCATTGTGAGGCAGCCTGTCCTTCTGCAGCCCATGGAGGACCCCACACCAGAGCAGGTGGATGCCTGAAGGAGTCTTCCCCATGGGAAGCCCGTGCTGGAGCAGGCTCCTGGCAGGACCTGTGGCCCTGTGGAGAGAGGAGCCCACACTGGAGCCAGTTTGCTGGCAGGATTTGTGACCCCACAGGGGACCCACGCTGGAGAAGTCTGTTCCTGAAGGGCTGTAACCCATGGAAAGGACTGATGTTGGAGAATTTCGTGGATGATTGTCTCATGGGATGGACCCCATGCTGGAGCAGGGGAAGAGTGTGAGGAGTCCTCATGAGGAGGAAGGAGCAGCAGAGACAAGGTGTGATGACCTGATGGCAACCCCCATTCCCTGTCCCTGTGTGCCACGGGGTGGGAGGAGGTAGAGAAATGGGGAGTGAAGTTGAGCCCAGGAAGAAGGGAGAGGTGGGGGGAAGATATTTTAAGATTTGGGTTTTATACCTCATTATCCTACTCTGATTTGATTGGTAAATAAATTAAATTATTTTTCGCAGGTTTGGTATGTTTTGCCCATGGTGATAACTGCTGAGTGACCTCTCCCTGTCCTCCTCTCAAACCCATGAGCCTTTCATTCTGTTTCCTCTCCCCTGTCCATCTGAGGAGGGGAGTGACAGAGCGGCTTTGGTGAGCACCTGGCATCCAACCAGGGTCAACCTGCCACAGGTGGCATGAAAGAAATGGAGTTTAGGAACAAGCCCAAGGTGTCTCTGTGGGATTCCCACCATACAGTGCTATAGTAGCTCTTCCAAGGAAGCTTGTACTTCCCAAACTGAGATCCACAAAATTCTCATCTAATGGTTCCTGTGGGATTGAGAGCTGCAGGGATTTTCTGTCATGGCGCTCTCAGAATGGACATAGCTTCAGGTGGACTTGTTTTATTCCATCCTCAAAGATGCTGTTGGTATTGCCATGTATTTTGTCCATACTGACTGTTGGGTAAATTCTTGCTGCAGGTACAATGTGATTCACGTACAGTTCCTTCAGATCCCAGTCTGAGGATGGAGGAGCCAATGGATGATGGGACAGCAGAAGGCAATGTGAAAGACTGCAACCATAAAATAAAGCCTAGAGAGCTGCAGTCATGGGAAAGAGGGGGAATAGGACTGAATTTTAGTATGTTCAGAAAGCTGGTCAAAGAGACAAGACTGGCTGGGGGAGGGGTATTTTCTAAAGTGTTCCCATCCTCTAAGGGCTGAGAGAACAAGGTGGTGGTGAAGGGCACAGTGAAAGCGGTGAAGGACCAACATGGACTTACAAGCTTTGTTACGACTTAAAACTCAGCAGGGCTTGCACACATAGGACAAAGTGTGACAAATTTCTAGGATAGCATGAATAAATAGAGGACAACTGCTGTTGAATGTTTAATGCTGTGTTGTTTCAACATTTACTTGTTAACAAATGGCCAAAGTAGTCAACTCTTGTAAAAGCAGGAGAAAAATGCAGAGGAGGGAAGTGCTAAATTATGTAGAAAAAGTAGCTTCTTACAAATTATCTGAAGTAACAGAATTTACTCCAAAGTACTTGAGGAACTGACAAATACCATCTTGGTGCTGTCACCAAATACCTTGGGACCCTGGTGGGAAGAAAGTGCTGCCAGAAAACTAGAAAGGCATCAAATTACTGAGTAGTAAAAGGTAACAGCCAGCACAGATTTGATAACATCAAACCATGGCAGGTAGACTAATTCCTTTCTGTGGGGAGAGGAACAGGCTCTGTGAATGTGGGGGAAACTTGTCTCACACATGGACACTGGTGATACTTTTGACCCTGTATCCCAAAGTGATTAGCAAGCTCAGGAGGTAAGCTGAAGTGATGGTGGTGGGAGGGTATTCCTGGGAGCCCAGGAACCTGCCCTCCAGCAGTGGTTACCAGTCAAGGAAAGGTGGGCTTCCTGGTCCTGTCTTGCTTCTGATACAATTCAGGTTCTGCAGTGGGAGGACTGTACATAAGACACCCAAGGAGATACCTCTCCTCACCATGGCACCTCAATACAACCCTTTGGACATAACACTTTGAGGGAGAGGGACCAGGGGTAGCAAGGGGGTAGGGGTGAAGAACAAAGGAGATTTTGGTGAGAAGCTCAGGAACTCTCAGAAGCTTCAGGGTCTGGTGAGAATCACACCAGTGCCAGGAGCTCCTGCTTTTTTGCTCCTTGTTCAGTCAGTGATTGTACTGGTCCTTCTGGCCACAGCAATGCACATCTAAGCCACATACTAGGTCTTTTTGACACTCCTTGGTCTCCTTTTTCTTTCACCCTGTATCAATGGCATCTGTTCTCACATCCACACCTTTGCACCTGCTTCTGCTGGAACATCTACTTGTTTTATTTTGTTTTGTTTGTTTGTTTGTTTGCATCAGGGTTTGAATGAGGGCTTCAGCACCTTCAGTAATCGCTGCTTCCCAGCCATTCCACCCTCTGGGAACCTCATCAATGCAAATTCCTTCCACACTTACCACAAGGTGTGAAATAACACAGTTGGGATGCAAAACATGTTTGGGGATGGTTCCCCATTGCCACTGCATTTGGAAACATCAGCCACTTTTTACTGTGTTTAGGGGGTTATAGATGGATTTTGCATTATTTCTTCACCGTGAGAGTGACAGAGCCTGGACCAGGCTGCCCAGAGAGGTTGTGGAGTCTCCTTCTCTAGAGACTTTCAAGACCCACCTGGATCTGTTCCTGTGTGGCCTGCCCTGGGTGTTCCTATGTTGGCAGGGGGTTGGACTCAATGATCTCCAGAGGTCCTTTCCAACCCCTACCATTCTATGATTCTATGATTATTTTAATTTGTTATAGGTTTGCTACATCAGTTTTCTTTGCCAACAAGAGGTGCAGTGTCACCTAAAAAGTTTGACAGTGCATATTTGCTTCAAATTTATGTTAATTGACCCCCTTTCCCTCTCATTTTATTAATGAAGTGAGTTCTCTATTAACTTCTGAGTTATTTATACTCGTAATTTTGTTTGGGGAAAAATGTCATGTTGACAACCCAATAATTATTTCAGTCCTTATGTTTATTGTTTTCAATGCCAGCCCTGGAGGCACCTGAAACCTCTACATGCACACATCACTTGATTTTCTCCATGCCTTATGTTCTGTAGGTCATGCCTAAAAGTACCTCAGTCATGATAAAGCTGAGCTGCTAGACATCTAGTTTACTAAGCATATGAAGTTTACTACTAAGCTTATTAGTTTACCAGCTTACCAAGATTTATGAAGCAATCATGAGAATGGGCCCTTCCCAAAGGACAAGCACAGCTGTCAGGCCAGGAGAAAGGCTTCATCTGACTCTTTCTCCACCAGCGTGGGTGTCTCAACAGTTGTTGCACAAGACTGATGGATTAAGGTGTGTGCCAGTTTAACCTGATCTGTTTTGCTGTCTGACTTGTTCACGGGTGCTTTCCAAAGAACAGGGCATGATGCAGACTCCTGCCTGCCAGAGGGACCTCAGCCACACTAAAAAACCAGCAGATGGAGGCTCCTTTCCTCACTTCTCTCACTCCAGGGCTGCCCCTGAGAGAAGGCAGAGCACTTCAGAAAGAGCCTGAAGCTAGAAGTAGTTCAGAGTTAGTTGTTGGGAGTTAATAGCCCAGAGGTTTATGGAACAAACCCTTACTTCATCAAAACGGGTGCTGGATTGCATGAAGTTGTAGAAAATTGCTTAGGGCTAGAAGAGAAACATCAACCATTCCCTCCCTCCATCTAAACCTCTGTTGATATGTGTGTGCAACGTCATGTAAAGCAGCAGCTACCTCCCATTCCTGAGTAGTGCAGCTCTCCTAACCTGGAGTGACTTACAGATACGCACAAGAGGGAAACAAAAAGGGAATATGATCTGGGAAGGACCCCAGATGTTAAGTGCAGGGGGTCTCCTAACACACTGGTAATTTTTATGGTCTCATTGCTTCATAGTATTTCTTGAGGAGTACTCTTTGAACATTTGTGAAGGAGAGAAGCCTTTTCTCCACAGTGCTGCTGTGCAGAATAGACAGCTCCTATCTCTGGTCTGCTCTCGTGAAACCCCCCTGCAGGGCTGGGGCCAGCTCTGGAGTCCTCAGCACAGCAGAGACAGGGACCTGGTGGAGCAGGGCCAGAGGAGCCCCAGCAATGCTGGGAGGGCTGGAACCCCTCTGCTGGGAGGCCAGGCTGGGAGAGTTGGGGGAGTTCAGCCTGGAGAAGAGAAGGCTCCAGGGAGACCTTCTGGTGGCCTTCCAGTAGTTAAAAGGGGCCTGTCAGAAAGATGGGGGCAGGTTTTGAGCAGGGCCTGTTGGGACAGGACAAGGGATGATGGCTTTAAACTAAAAGAGGGAGATTGAGACTGGAGAAGAGGAAGACATTTTTTACAGTGATAGCCATGGAAATGCTGGCCCAAGGTGCCCAGAGAGGTGACTGGTGCCCCACCCCTGGAACCATTCCAGGTGAGGTTGGCTGAGGCTCTGAGCAACCTGCTCTAGTTACAGATGTCCCTGCTCACTGCAGGGGTGTTGGACTAGATGACCTTTAAAGGTCCTTTCCGACCCAAAATATTCTATCATTCTATATTCCATGATTCTGTGAACTTTCTCATAGGTAGGTGGAAAGCAAACACCACAAATCAAAAAGCCTGTGGTGGGTGCCCACTTGACAAAACATGATCTAAACCCATCCAGCAGAGATGCCCCCTCTCCCCACTCATGTTGTGGTGTCCAGGCATGCAGATGACTAATGTGTAGGGGCTGGATTCTGGGCAAAATCATTAATTCACTGTTTGGCTGATTGTCAAGATGGACACATCACCTGGATGAAACAGGTCATAGCACAGCTCTGGCTTACAAGTCTGCATGGCAGCTCCAGCTGAATGGCAGCTTTCACATGAATTGATCCAGCCTGTAGAACATTTCACCAACCAATGAGATTACTATCTTCACCTAACAGCTTTTTAAATTCTAACTTAAAACTTTTCCCCTTACATAATCACTAATCTTAATCACCCAGCATACAGTTGTGTAAAGAAGAGGTAGGGCAGGAGCAGCCGGCACTCTCAGCTGTAACAGAGTCCTTCTCTTCTTTTGTGCTGCTTTCCAGGTTCTCTGTTTTTCAAGAGCCTTTCAGAATTTGCTCATTTCCTAATGACTCTTTTAAGTCCCTTTCCTGTCTTCCTGCAGATACCAATTTTCTTCTCAAAATTACAGGTCTGCCTCTGTAAACCGAGTCCCTGTCTGAGTATTTTTTCCAGGGAAAATGGCTCAGTGATGGTTTTTTTGGATCCTCTAACAAACTTAGCTGGCATGACCTGCTCAGAGATAGTCTTGTGATTTAAAAAAAACCCCAACATGTTCACACCTCTGCATCCTCACCACGCCAGCTTTCAGAGCAATGAAGTTCCCTGGCACGTACGAAAGGGAACCTGCTCCTTCTGCTGACAGAGGCAATCAGTATCCAGTATCACCTCCACTTTTAGAACTGCCACTCCTGCTTTCTGGCCTCTCTTACAATTCTTATAAATTATTGACTCAAATGTATGGTGCATGCACCTCATGAAAATAACAGAACTCTTCCTTTTACCCTCCTGTTAATCTGGAGTCAGATCAGATTCTTGTGACTTAAGGACAGGAACAAGGCACTGAAACTTCCACATTCTGTGATGTCTCCGATTTTACAAAACCAGTGAAATAACTGGGAGTCCTCCCAGAAGAGATGCCCAATTGTACCATTCTGTATCACTAGGTACTCATCTTGTACCAGTTAATGTTAGAATGGAATTTTAAAATGGCCACAGCAAATATATTTCAAACTGTCTTCTCTAAAAAAATTGTCATCCAGGACTAAACTGTTTTCAACCGACTTCTTTGTAAGTTAAGTCACCTCTTTTGGTTTTCCTCAACATAAATTTTTAAACAAATGTACAAAGTACAAGTGCTGGAGAAAATTTATTTTCACTGTATTATGACATTACTCTCATTAACTGTCTGGTTTATTCAATACAAAAATAGTTCACAGGCAAATCAGTCAAGTAAGGTTTTGTATAGGATAGGTGCTGGTGCTTTGGAATTCCAGAGGTAGTAATCTGAAGAAATCAGTTCCCGGGCTAAAAAAAAAAAAAAAAAAGGCAAGAAAAATATGAATTATAGGGTGTGTTACAATCAGACATTCCTTCATCCAAGTTAAGAGATAACTAATCCATCCTTACTAGTTTACAGAAAAGGTATAATGGCCTCTTTAAGACTTTTTATTATTTGAAAATTGTTTCTGATAATAAGTCATTTAAAGTCTCAGCTTCCATTACCTTTATTAATGTACCAGTCATGAGCTTAAAATTCAAACAGAGGTTCAGTAAAAAGCAGGTGGATGGCTCGGATTTTGCTCAATGAATATAAATAGCACACTCGATACAAAATGCACAGTATGAAAACGTTGCTGTTTTGAGTTATGATTTAGGTCTGAATGTGACCTGTCACAAAATGAACAGATCACAGTTTTCAAAAGGCATTCACAGACCTCTGCTAACATGACTGACAGAAGCTGCAAGAGCTCAATAGCTACAAACAAAAATGCTTCCATTGGACAGGACTGCTCAGATTTGCTGAGTGCCTACTGTGTTCCCAATTAGTGTATTTTTGGTGCAGACTCAGAAGCAGTCAAATGTTAACTCTACAATAAGCAGATCTGGTTTCTGCTCCAAAGATTCCACCAAGGGATGGTGGTGTGATGAAACTGACAGCAACAGTCTCACCTTGTGTGCAGGAGCTGAGTTCTTTCAGTAGGTATTTCCAATTCACATATCATGTCTCTGACCAAAGTGTCCTAAACAAGGGGCCAGACTATGGAGAGGCATTCTCTGTACCCTCAGGAAAGGTTCTGCCGTTGTGCAGAGCATAGTAAAACAAGATAGAATGAAGGGGAGAGAGTCCAAGACAGAGACTGACTTTGTAAATGAGCAATAAGAGCTTTCATCTGAAAGGGAGATGCTGGTCCCTGCTCCACGGATACTTTAAGCATCACAAAAATTTAAAAAATTAATAATAATTAAAAATATATATATATACACACACAGAGAGCACAGAACAGAATTTCTGGGATGCCCCAAGCAAACCAGGAGAAAGCTTTGTCCAGCTTCAGCTACATAATTGAAGTTGTGAACTGGATCTCAATAACTAAAATGTGCAGTTTCAGTTAAATAAAGGACATTTTTAGCAACTCACATGCAGTGATTTTGGGTTTCCCTGGTGCAAAGACCTGAATAGAATGCTGGTCCACGTAACATCCAGTGAGCGTAAAGTCTGGGATCCTAAAATACAGCTGGAGAAAGAGTAGGTAAATATGATCAGATGCAAACTGTCGTGCTTGCTATGCAATACTGGCAATCGGAGTTACACGCCTGTGGTGTGCAAGTGTACTCCAAAATGACAGGATGTCAAATCCCACAAGCAAGAAATCAGCAAACTCCATGCTGAGAATCAAGAGGCTAATAATTATGTCTGATTTATAATCAACGTATCTTCATAGGCAATTTAAGATAATAAAAAAATGGCTATTAAGGCCTCTTTTCACAAAGCCTGCAACTTACTTTTACATAAGCAGTGTTCCCGGTACAAACATAATCAGTTGGGTGCTCTTTGCCTGCAGTGCCAAAAGACACGGTTCCAGTCAGAGAAACTTCCAAAGATTTAGGAAACTTCTGTCCTAAAGCCAGAAACAGCATCTGTAAGAAATTATATAGCTATGCCTACACTATACACAACTGACTGGGGAGAAAGCAAGATTGTACAGGGGTATTCTGCTTACCGATGACCCAAACCAGTAGGCTCTTCTCTTGTGACAAATCCAGTTGGCCATAACTAATTTTGTACTCTAATTGAGCAATTGGGCCCCTACAGTAAAAGAGAGAAAAAGATAAAGCCATTGGAATTAGTATCATTCAGTATTTAATACCCATTTTGTTAAAAAAGGAAAACAACAGAATGCTGAAAGAAGCTATTTATGTGCATACAGACAAATCACACCTATCTGAGCATGCCTCTAATTGACGTAAGGAAATTACAGAGCAGGAGAAAATCACCATGGTCTCAACCTAGTAATCATAAAAGAGCTGTTGATATTTTACTCTCTTTAGTTCACTGATAGTTTTTGCTAAAACTATGATCAGCATCAGCGACTTTGTATCATTTCATCTTTAAATTTTCATGATAATTATCTGCCAGCATAGTCCTGACAGTTGTCCGAGAGGCTTAAATGAAAACTATCGTTTTAATTTTAAATAACTATATTTTTGATAAGCTGATCTGTAGCTAGGATTAGCAGTCTTAAGAAACAGGTAACCCTGGGTTGGAAGTGATCTCGAGACTTAATCCACCTAAAGGATTGTGGCAACAAAAATCCCACAGGGAAACAGGATGCACAACAAAAGCAGTTTGGAATGTTACCAAATATTCTGGTCCAATTCTGTATTCTGGAAATTACAAGAATCCCATGGGGGCTTCCCAACAACTGCAACATCGGTGTCCACTGGTAGTACTTTGATGGAGCATAATCTGTTATATTGACTCCTGACACATTCATTTCAGGAAGATTATGGAGAAATGGAAGAAATTTATTTAGGATTTCTTTATTCCTACCTGTTGAAAAAAGGTATACGAGCTTCACAGTATTCAAAAGAATTCTTTATGCTTTCATGAAGCTTCAAATTAACTGTTATTTTTAATTGTGATTCCTCTTCAATGAGTTGATAACGTCCCAAAATTGGTGGAACAGGAACCTAGAAAAAACTGTATTCATTCTCAAGGTAAATTAACACCCTCATCATAAAATCAGTTATATGCTATTTTCATTGCTAAAGTACTTTAAAAAAAAAAAAAACAAACACATATGAATTCCTGACTCTGTCAAACTCTTCAGGCTTCTTGCGATACACAGATTTGTGGTATACAGAGTTGACAGCTCAGCCTGGACTTGTTTTATCTAATTCAGACATCAAAATGGTTCATTTAAAGCAAGAGCAGCCAGGCCAAGCAGTCAGAGACACTGGCACCTTCAGAACATGACTCCGATGACTCAAGTCCTGAAGTGCCTTCAAACCAGTTTATTATATAAAAAAAACCATTCCACCTGCCTGTATCTGACTGAGACTCATTCAGACACATTCAACAACACAGGTATTTTTATTCCCATTTGAAGACTGGGAAATAATGAGGGTCAGGGATGTTATTACCTGGGAAGTGTAGTAACACAAGTTGAATGAATCTGAAGGAGGAATGAAAGGAAATTTGTAAGGTCCGTTATACACCGAATCATCCAGCGGCTCGGCACTACTGGACATCAGCATGGCAGGGTTGACAGAAGTCACACAATGATGGACCACAATATCTTGGAGCGGAGGACCATTAGTCGGGAGATTCAAACTGAGGGTTACATTTGGTGCAGATCCTTCTATGTCACACTTGGAAAATATCAAGTCAAGAAGTTATTCTAAAATATCTTTCCCTGCAGGCAGAATTAGATGTTCAAATATCAAATACAAGCATTAAAAAACAAAACAAAACAAAAAACAAAAAACAACAACAACAAAAAACCCCCAAAAGAATAATACTAAAAATTTTCAGCTGGCTTTGAACATCTGTATTGACAAGTACTTTCAAAACAAAGTCCTTTTCCTATTTCTGTAGCCTTTCCCACAGCAGGGCTGCGATGCAGTCTTAGCTAAATGTCTCTCAATTGACAAGTACTCTTGAGCAAGAAAACAGCAGATAAGCCAGCCAAGGACTTACTCTAGAGCTACATCACTTCGAATGTTACATAAACAGACTTGGTGATAGCCTAATTAATTGTTACTTTTATAACATCCGCTTAATGGATTCAAGCGTGCTATTAATGGCCACCGTGGTCCCATGTCAGCTTTCTCACAGCAACCATGTGCAGCATGTCCATTGTCTCATCCCTCTGTGTGCCAGCTCAGCACTGCACGATTACACCAGGGCTTTCTTCTTATGTAAGGCCATCCACTCTGCAAGATGACCTAGAAACTTGTCCCTCCGAGAGCAGGAAGCTGTTCACCCACACAATCCCTACCAGCATGGCTGGCAGGAAATAACCCAGACTTCAGAAGCGCAGTGCATAGGTTGGTTTCCTTTGGAAATGAGTATCCCACCTCTTGTGGGTAATTAAATTACCATCATCCACTTTATTGGAAGGTGTTTCTCTTCTTAAAACACTCTTAAAACACACGAATAAGAGTGTACTGTGATGCTATAGTGTGCTTCCTAAGCAGAATTCAGAATGCAGAATGTTAAATCCATTCAGTACAGAAAACATTAATATTAATGTATTTTACAGATCTTTCTAATCAATATTCCCTATTTTTTTAATATTAAACGATGAAAACCATTGTCACATTGAGAAATGGTCAAAATAATTATACAACCAGTTTCTTTCACCTGATTCTGTATCAGCTATTCTTACATCGGCCAAATGAACATTCAAAATGTTCTTCAAATAGAATAAATTTGGACAGAAAATTAAACTTTCATGTGGTCGGTAATTAAAAATGCTCAGGTAAAGACACTTGCAGAAGACTCACTCAGAAATTTCGTTTCTGATCATAATTTAACACACTACTTATTAGATAGCTAGAAATAACTTTAGTGTTAGCAGCACCATTTCCTAGTCTGTAGATGGAAAGACTGTATGGAAAGATTTTTCCCTCTTCAATTTAAAATAATGAAATTTGGGACAATACATGCAGTGCAGCTACTGCTGGAAATTTAAGTCCCATGAACAACTGAAAAAATGCATGAAGTATGTAGGAAAAAAAACAGAGATCAAAATAAAACCCACTAATGCATCAGTCTACTGTGTAATAATTTGTTACACTTTGAAATACACACTATTAGAAATTCACTAAAATGGCAGGAGGATTTCCTTTCCCAGTACGCTTGCTTGAAAAATACTTTGGTCAGGTTTGCACATAAAATGCTCTCACCTTGCAATTTACAGCTCCATAAACCTGCCACGTGTCCACAACATCTCTTTTGTCATACTGCATACACTTGACTTTTTCAGTGATAGAAACATTAACCTGAGGTTTGCCTTTGTACGTGTTAGATCTCCAAGCTGGCTGATTCTTATCGGTAGGCATCTCCTGGATGTCATCGAAAGAGCTGTTTAAGCTGCGTATGTTTGTGTTTAAGGGGGTGCCAAGTGGACAGGCCTGTATAAGCAAAGTTCGAAGCTGGCTGATTTTTGCACTCATCTCAGCTTCATTTTTCCGACTTGAAGAGAGGTAATCCACGATGCCTAACAGAAGAGCCAGTCCTTGCGAGAGCCCGCTAACAGTAAGGAGGGGAGGCCGTGGCTCCAAGCTCTCCTCAACCAGTGGAAGACACGCGTATATCAGACCACTCTTCTGAAAAGCAAGCACAGGCCAGAGATCCCCTCCTTCGGTGCGAACCGAATACACTGATGAATGATTGATTCGAGTACAAGTATCTCGATGCTCCACAAAAATATGGTCATCTACGAGTCTCAGTTCAAAAAGCAAGGCTTTAAGAAAAGCACTGTCAGATGGTACAGGCACATGCGTTGAGCCATTGAAGGTCTCGGCGCGTATTTCAACGGTGGGGTAACGTCTGTGACATGAAAATAAGAGCATCTTAATGCTACGTCTCTTTTTCCACCCAGACTGTCATAGCAACAGAGTTCCTAGAAGCAGAACCACACGTTCCCTTTTCTGGCTGTCAGAGAATGCAAAAGCATTATATAAATCTTTGGAATATTGATATATTCAAGGATGGGCTTCTCTTAGATATTTAAATAACTCCCAAAGGCTGCCCTGGTGCTACAAGTTAACCTTGTATAAGTGGAAGCCAGCAGCATCCTGATAGAAACAGTGACGGGATCAGAACCTAAATCACTGTCAATAAACCTATTTTCTCGTAATTAGGATTCATTTTAGCAGGTGGATTCTTACTGGAAACTTTGAGCAGATACATTCACTCATTTTTTAAAAGAAAATGTGAATCTGTTGACCTTCCTGTTGCACAAAGGTGTAAGATGTTTAAACGACACTGATGAACCCAAGCACAACTCACACCAGTGCAGCGAATCTTCACCGGCAAAACATTTCTAATAGGTGAGATCACACTAAAGACAAGTTTTCAGACATTTAAGAAAACAGATGTCCCATACAGTAAGTCAATTATAACAACTTCTTGCCTACATATAGATAGTATGACACTGCTACAGCTCTGCCACTCTACTAAATACTGTATTTATGAGAGAGTATAATGTAAATGGAAGTTACTTATATACAGGATTTTTCATTGCTGTTCAATGATCAGCAATTGATCAGCAGCAGTTGCTTTAACCAATTAACTGCATTAACTAGAAAATTTTACAATATTATGTACAGTGAAATCTTTTTGGATATATAAGTCAAATTTTTCAAGCAAGGACTGCATAGTTTGGAAGGAGGAGGAACAAAATGGATTCCACACTGTAAGTGCAATATATGTGACTTAAGGTTGTTATGACTGTTCCATAATTTCTTTTTTTTTTCCCCAAGTATTTAAGATGTAATCATAATGTCAGGGAGATGCAAGGTTTTCTGTATTTTAAAATTGCTATGTTGCATCAATGTGTATGTTTTCTCCTAGAAATAATATTTGAGAAAAACCATTCTAGCTGTTTAATGCTACATCTGGGATTTTTAATTCAGAAGCAGCATTACTTTTTTGAAAGAGAGATGGATGAATTTCTTCTCATGTTAACTTAAATCTATCAAGAGAAATTGATGAGCTGTCTTTTAGCAAATAGCCTTGAAAAAAAAAAAAAAAAAAAAAATTACTTCCACTAATGAATTGGTTTACATCCTTTTTTTGAAGTACAGACTCCCCTGAGTGTCTCTTACATTAAGTCTGGTAACAGGCTGACTTGTCTACATTCTACTTTGTGGATTTTTTTAGTAGTTATACACGGACCCACAAAGTGCGTATCAGAGGTTACTCACCAGGCAAGTAGTTAAATCACTTTAATGAATCATCTTGCAGCACATCTGTTCTCAGGCTACATGTTTGTTTGCGCCCAGAGCCAGGCTTACAGACAAACATGAGAGAAAAAGTGCACAGATACACAAAAAGGGGGGAAAAAATGGAGGCATTTATTTGATCTTTTTAAACATGCATTGACAGCCTGTTTCTGAAATTGTCATGGAACCTGCAATCCCAGCAGTGAGGTATTTTGTTTTATCTGTGACCTCCAGATACAGTGTTCCTATTCTGCTCCTGAACACTTGCATGGTTCTCATCCTGTTGCCTCTAAGTCCCACCTACACCATCTTTCCTTAACTGAGTAGCAGAGTCTCTTGCTGGAGGCACTTCCTCAGGCTTATTTTCTCTGACTGTGCTTTTTTGATTCTTAATCAGGCATCTACAACCTTTTTTTTTTTTCCCCCCTCAGTAAGGAAAAAGCATGCATAAACAGAGAGAAGTCAGAGCTATGAGATCCGTAAACAGGATACAGACGACAGTAAAATGCCTCCCTGCAGTCTCATGTCTACTTTACAGAGTGAGGAAACAGAGTGTTTTTGTAGCTCAAAAATTTACGACGACTTCCAGAGCAAGGCTGCTGATAAAGGCAATACCTGTAACCTTGGTGAGCATCACCTATTTTCGGTTGATGTTTTAGAAACAAAGAAAGAGGAGATATTTAAGTTTAGTTTTGTTATACTTAGGTCCCTGCTCCATTTGCTGAAGCTGTCCCTAGGCCACAGAGATCTCCCCCTCCCACTGAAACCTCCCAGCTTTAGCTGAGTCATTAGGTGATCAGTTAGCCCTTCGGATCTCTGTTTTTCAGTATTCCCTTCTAGAAAGTCATGAAAACTTAAAAAGATGAAAGTTACCAGAGATGAATGAGCTTTGACGATTCAAGAGAGAGACCATACTTGTTGCCTGAATTAAGTTATGATCAGCTCAAAAAAGGTGGAATGCTTTGATGTCCCAGATGTCTTCTCTGAGGTTAAAGATCAGGGCTCACGTATCTCCAGCTGAGTGTGTAAGTCCCGAAACCAACAGTTTCCATGTGATCCGGCATTCTTTATATTGTCTGTGCGCTTTGTTGAATTTAAGGTCAGTTAGGAGGATAAACTTGGGGGTTCCACAGCCCTATTATTTCCTCTGGGAACTTGAAAGATCTAAGTCTGAAAATCACTTGAAAGTATCAAGTATAGTTTGCCCTTTTCAAAGGAGCGCTTTCCTTGTCTCTGCCACTTACTGTGTGACAAGTTACTTCACGTATCCCTGTCACTAGCCCCCCTCTTCCTCTGTGGCGATTACACTCTCAAGATTTTTTGGGACAAGGCTTTCTCTTTTCTCTGTGTTTGTAGAGGGGAGGCCTCATCTCTACTCCTATAGGTAATACAAGGACTATAATACTAATCCTAAAACAATCAGAGGAACGTCCAGGGTAGAGATCTGTCTGCACCTGAAGATGGAAGATAGTCTAACTTGGTTTTTGTTGTGCCTTTTTTTTTTTTCCCCTTCTAGGTTCTCTCTTCAGTTTTACTGAATTCATACTAGGACTGTAGATCACATTTATCATCCAGGTCTCAGTATTTTTCCCTTCCCTATCCCCCCAGTTATTTTTCATCCCATTCTTTGGAACCAAGTCCTCTGAAATCAGAGAGGATACAAAGAAATGGCAACAAATTTTGCCAAATGAACCAGAAGCAGCCTGCCTGGCCCAAAGGCTTACTTAAAACTCTTCAAGAGTTCTAAATCAAAAGTCCTCCTTTGAATCATTGACATCAAAAAACTGCTTTTGTATGTAAAATTTGAAATCAAATAAAGAGTTAAGTTTCTACGTGAAAATACGTGCTTTTTGTAAAGTGACATAACAATACCAAGAGATTAAAAGTAAAATGTATGCTTTCTATTTTGTCCACTTTGTTCATCTGACAGTATCTCATAATGACTACATTGGCCCTTTTCTGTGTTAGGACACAGAAGAACTATGTAAAATCTTCACAGTAACTTACAGGAAGTGGAACAGCTAACGAAAGTAATGTGGAAAATACAGAAGTTGTAAAAAACCAAAAATTCAGCTAAAAAGCACATTATCTGACCCTCAAAGTTTTCAAAACTGGGTTCAGAAATTTCCAGTGGCCAGCGGCTCTTCGACGAGTGAAGGGATTTATTCTGCACCAGACTATTCGGATATTTTTCCATCTGTTTCGCGGCCCCGAGGCAGCCCCGTCTGCTCGGAGAACCTCGCGAAGCCTTCGCACCGAGCCCGCGGCTTTTTCTGTCACCTCCTTTCCCCTCTTCCCGGCGACGGACACTCACCCGCCCAGCCCGGGGACAGGCAGCCGGCAAACCCCCGCCGTGGGCCCGGCTCCGCCGCGCCCCGAGCCGCAGCTCCTTGAGGGTACCGGGCCCGGCCTACCCCGTGGGCCTGCCCAGGCCGCCAGGCCCGCACCCTCCCCAGTCTCCACACGCCGCCGTTACCTGGAGAAGAGGACGGTGCCGCCGGCCCCGGGGTCGTGCCTGAGGAGCCACAGCGCCCGCAGGGCCATGGCGGTGGCTCTGAGGGAGGGCGGCCGGCCGGGGCGCTGCGGAGGGGCGGCTGCCGCTGCTGCGCACAGCTCCCGGCTCCTCCCCGGCAGCGGCCGCGGCGGCGGCCCCGGCGCAGGCCCATTTCCGGCGGGCGGAGGCGGCGCCGCGGCGGCTGCTGCTGCTGCCGGGCCGGCGGGACACAATGGGCGGCAGCGGCGGGGCGGCGGCGGGCCGCTGAAGGAACCCCGCCGCCTATCCCGGCAGCCATGGCTACCACGGCTGAGCTCTTCGAGGTAGGTGCGGGCAGCGCCGGGGCTCCCTGCGGGCTTTCCCGGGCGGAGGGGGCCACGTTGGGCCCGGGAGGCGGTGGTGGCGGTGCCGGCCGGCTCTCTGAGGGGGTGCGACGGCCTCCCCCTGCCGCGTCTGGGGCGCAGCCTCTCCGGGCGATCTCCTGCTCGGGCGGGAAGGGAAACGGTCCCTTCCTCCAGGGGTGAGAGCGTGTGCGGGGGGCGAGCGGCGAGATGCCGGAACCTGAGGAAACGGGATGTCGGTGTGAGGGGTGGAGGGGCTGAGGGAACGGTGGGGAGCGGGGTGATGCCTGAGGAGGATGCAGCCCCTCGTCTTCCCCCGAGCCGGGGCTGGCGGTGCCACCTAGGCCTGGGCCTCCTTCCCTGGGGGCTCTCAAGTCTCGGCAGCAGATGGGGTGCTGCTCCCAGACGTGACAGGCCATGCCAGGCCCCACCACCACCCTTCTCCTCAAGCCAAATACTCCGTGACCCCAGCACCACGATATCTTAGCGCAGCTTCTACTTTTCTTAAATAAGGAAATAACTTTGCCCTCCCTTTAGCTGCTGTGGAACTGAGGCACAAGAAGGCAAATAGTTGCCCAAGGCCGTATATGAGAAGGGCGGGAATACAGCAGGAGTCTGCCAAATTCTTCTTTACTGGCCTGGACTGTGGGCTCTCATGATGTGACCTCTGATTATCAGAAAGGGTTTGTCCATCCTTCCTAGTGCATGGGGATGTGGTATCGTTACCAGGTATCCTGTGTTTGCTTTCTGAGTCACTCAAGAGCCGGTTGTTCATTTGGTGTGTTAACAGTGGGACATGCTTTGCCCAGCTGTCATGGAAGGTCTTCCTGCTTCCCTGGAAGATCCTATAGCTTTGGTTTGTATAAGTGCATTGTGTGCATTTGTATTTATGAATCACTGTTATGACACGAGTGTTATGACTCACATCTTTTGGCTTGCATGGTTTAAATAAAAATAGCAAGACCAATATACTGTGTTCTAAGGAGCTAGATGTCAGGTTTTATACCCCCTCTACACTTCTCTGACTCGTAGGAGTCCATTGATTTCTCAACCTGATTACAGTGCAGTTCTGTTCTTTGTGGGATGTTGAATGTGAGATAACTTGGATGTGGAAAGAAAACAATGTTTTGGCTCCTTTGGGTCGTGCGTAATTTGTTCCTTTTTGCAATAGCAATAAAGATGAAATTGCGAAGTACGCGAGACCTTTGCCTGGAGATAAGGCTTGAAATTATGTTTTCCAGTGTGGAAGCCAGTATTTCTTTCTCTGCTGCTTTCACTTCTTTTTCACTCCAAAGGCAAGAGAGGTTTTGCTGATGTTCACTAAATTAATGTTGCCTGCTATGTTAGTTCAACTCGCTGCCATACAGATTAGAACACAAAAATGTGCTTATCATGGGAGCACCCCTTAGCTGATACTGAGGGTGGTATTTCATGGACATATTTTCATGAATGTGTGGTCAAAAGGCATTTTCAATATAGATACGTGACGTGGGGTAGAAGGATCTGTGCTGAAAATGGACAAAACACGGACTCACTTCTCCCTACTATATAACTCAAAGCGTAGTTTAACAATGATTACTTCTAAACTGGTTTTTAATGTGGCTAGGTCCAGTTTAGTTCCATTTATACAGACCAGGTTATCATCCACTTCAGGCATATCTCTTATTAAATCAATAGTATCGGCCCAATGGATAGGATCACATTAATTCGTCTAGAGCTAGAGGGAAGTTCAAAGCTGTGAAGAAATTGACTGTTGGGGCTCATCTGATAACAGGCAAAGGACTTGCAAATGACATTTGTAGTAGCTGATTTTCAGCAATTTCTGCAGGATAGGAGACTTAAAATAGGAATTAGGCTGTCAGCTATAGGTAACCCTTTTATCAAGATAACATTAAGAAGAGCAAATGTATGTGGAAGATACGATACACAAGCCAAACTAAGAAGTTTTGGATTTGCAGTGGAACCTGTGCAATCGTCTTTAAAAGACACTGTTGATCTTAATTTATTCTTTATAAATCAAGAAGATTATTTTTAGCATACACTTTGTGAAAATTTGGAAAAGGTCATTTTGTTTCTCTGTCAATCATAATATCCCCTGCAGTTACTGTTTCTTAAATAATACAGAACAGAATTGATAAGATTAAAAAACCAAAGGACAGCTCTTCTGTGTAAGTGTTCTTGAAAAATATGTGTTTTCCAGGTTATACCCCTTTAAAATATTACTACACCTGCATGTCACAGTGATTCTGCCATCAGTTAAGTCTAATGAAACTAATTAACACTCTTTGCTGATGCATCAGTTTGTTAAGGCAAAATGTAGGTTTGTAATTTGTGCAGAATATTCAGAATGCTGCAGGAAGAGAGAGGCTGACTGGGAGATGGGATGAGCATTGCAGAAGAGGGGGACCCACGTGAGTGCCCGCGCTGCAGGAAAGGCAGCCAAGGAGACTGGGCTGCTACCGGTTTGGTTTGGCCTCATGGCTGGTCAGGTGGCACCTAGTTTGGGGTCAACTGCAGTGTTGGTTGCCATGTGCCCAGCTAGTTTTTTGGGATGCAGGGAAGGGAGCTGCAGGTGCTCTGTGAACCCATACTCTTGAGGGAGCTTTGAGGAGTAGAGAGGAGAACAAGGCAAGATTAATATTATAAATGTTTTGGCAGTCTAGAGCATGCGTATCAGAATTCCTTGGGAGAGAAGGCTTTGATAGGCTTGCAGAAAAGTTCTGTAAATGTTGCTTTGCAAAGAAAAAAAAAAAACCAAAACGCAACAAAACAAACAAAAAACCCCGTAATAAACATGTTTTATGTACACGTAATAAACAGTGCACCCTTTATATGGGGTTCTCCCACAGAGCTGTGCTTGCCAGTGGTATCCTTGTAACTAGAGTGGTGCTCCAGCTGAATTATGGCATCTTCAGAGGAAAAACTGTGGTTGTGATTTTTATATAAAGGAGAAACGCTGTGTGATATAGGCTGTTGATCTCAGAAGTCTTTTCCAGCCTCAATAATTCTGTGATTCTTGGTATGAGAACACTACAGTGAAACTTTTGATGAAAAGGATTCACAGAAAGGAAACTTCATGTTGTGTATCGGGAAGAACTGGGTTAAACAGATGAGTGACTCGCAGAGAAGTGGTTTCTATGTGGTACCATCTGGTTACTTCTGAAGCTTAACCAAGGAGGCTGAGCAAAACACAGTCTTTCAATCAGGAGTTAACTGGTGATCTGCTAAAGGGGGAAACTTCTCTCCCGTCCAGCAGGATTCAGCAGGTTGCATGGTAGATTTAAAACCCCTTTATCTTTCTGTTTAATAGCTAGGCCTGACTGGAGGGGGTAGTATAATGTGTTTCTGAGGAATGACAAACCTTGAACTGGCAATATTTTCTTTTCAACTCTTGTTTATAGTTATTAAAATAATATTATAATGCTGTTTTTTCTCTCCTTATTACTTCTGACAAGGTTTTAGACTTCCTGATAAAGGAACCTGTATCTGTTGATTGTTTTTTTGGTTTGTGTTTTTTTTTGTTTTGTTTTGTTTTTGTTGGGTTTTTTTGTTTGGTTGGTTTTTTTGTTTTGTTTTGGTTTGGTTTTTTTAGTTTTTTTTTGTTTGGTTGGTTGGTTTTTGTTTGTTTGGTTGGTTTTGGGGTTTTTTTTGTTTTTTTAAACCAAGCTTTATCAGAAGCAGTGGTGGCATGTTCACATTTCATTATTGGAAATGAGTTGTGGCAAACACCACTGTTAACCAGAGCCACTCCCAGCTCTGCGTTGGGTTGTGTTTCACAATTTTAGAACCATTGCTGCATGTAATTTAAAAGCTTTCCACAAAGTCCTGGTGGTTTTGAGAATACTTTGCTTACTGATCGTAGACGTGCTGATGATAGCACCTGAACAATGGTGCTGGATTATCAATTAATTAATTGATTATAAATTCATTCATTATCATTTCTGTGAAATGAAGCTGAAGTGATAAATATTAGTTTTTTGAAGAATAGGTGTTGGACTGTGTTTTGAGTATTTAATATTCACTCTGTGAAGGAATGTTTGAGCTGGTTTAAGTATTAGGCCAACTTTAAGAGGAGGTCTTGGTTTTATAAGAGGTCTCTGCCTTCAGAAAACATTCTTGGGTGGAAAAATAATCTGAACTCTTCACTATTGTGCAGTATTTGTGTGGAAGATTCAGTAAATATTATGGAAGAAACTTGAGTGACCTTGTGTTTTTAGCATCACTCATGCCCTGGTTTTCCTTCTTGGGAAAGTCAAGTCCATCATCTGTTTTTATACTTGCTTTGATTATTTTTTTTTTCTTTATCTTCTTTATTTCTGCAGCTGCAGCTCAGTGTTGCACAGTGTCCACTGGCAATCTCACACTGTTTTTGCCACGGGGCAGTGCCTTTGTCAGTTCTGCTTGTGATGCCATGTTGTGAACTGCATCAGAGTTGAGCAACTGCAGAGAAAACATATTTTACTATATCATTTTTTTAGACAGATCAGTTTTCCTATCTGATTTGCTGCCCAGCTAATGGCTTGGTCTCCTGATGTAGTACCTCAAACCAGTGCAGCTGCTGCAGGGGGTTCAGACACTTTGTAAGGACAAGCCATAAGCTCACCTGGAAGTCAGGGCAGGTAATTTAGAGCCAACCCTTCACAGGCCTGCAGCAAATTCTTTGCTCGTAGCCTGGCAATCTCTAGACAAGATGTTCAGACCCACCATATGAATTGTTCTCTATATTCAGTATGTAAACATAAGAGGTGACAGGGTAATTGTCAATGCTATACTTGCTCTTGATTGTAGTAAAGCTTCTAAACACTTTCAAAATGATGTGTAAGCAGCTGCTGAAGGAACAACCTGCTGTGGCACATTGTAAGAAGTTTTTATTCTGTGGCTAGGAGCCCTTTGTGGCAGATGAATACATTGAACGCCTGGCATGGAGAACACCTGGAGGAGGTTCCAGAGGTGGAGAAGCTTTTGATCCAAAAAGGTAAAATAAAGTTACATAATGGTCAAAGTGACTGTATCTCTAATTGTACTGGTTTATTATGCCTGTAACAAAAAGCCTGTATGTAGTGTTGGTGTGTGTCCAAGGAGGTTTTCATCTGGGAGAATTGCTAGAATTTGTGACCATGAGCCAATTATTCAGAACCAATTATTCAGTAACAAGAGTAGGGAAAATCACTTTCTGATTTAGACCTTTAGAATAAAGGAGAATTGATGTTGTTTGTCCTTGTCAGACATGAATGTTCCAAAGTACTAGAGTTGCTGGATTAAAGCATAATATGAGGCTTCACTGCTATGATAGTTAAGTCATTTTAATGAGTTTCTTGCTACTTTAGCTTTCCCTGAGCTGGCCTGTAGTAAGACCCAGAAGTTTGCAGTCCTGGTGCAAGTAAAAGGCAGAAACAGGTAGGATGGGAAGAAAGGCAAGTGCAATAGCTATTCTTTAGTGACTTCCTATCCACGTGATCTTATTCTAGATTGAGATTATAACCTGAGCTAGAACTCTTAAGAAGTTTAGCAATTACTAACTTCATAGGCAAGCTGTTGTTACTCAAAAGCAAATATGAAACACTTCATTAGCACAAAGGACGTTCCTTCTGGCGCTTCAGAAGTGTGAGAGAAGAGGAAGGATGTTGTTGGATTTCTAGCAAGATGCTGAACTCTTGACGTTGACTTTGGAGCCTCTGCCCTGTGCAGAACTTTACATATGATTGAAGCAGGAAGAAGCCTGGAACTGCACATTTCTTCCTGTAGCTCCTTCTCCACTAGTATATACTTTTATATAGTATATACTTTAGAGTAGCTAATAATTTGTACCAATACCAACTCAATTTAACCCATCTTCTATATTTCTGTTGGTTTACTCGTGTTAACTTCTGTCATGCATTAGTATATTTTTCGGGACAAGTGGGAGAATCCTGCAACAGTAAATGTTTTTCTTGTGGGATTTTGTAGTATTGGGCAGGGAGCCAAAATTAGTATCAAAAGGAAACAGACCTGTTTTTTCTTTTCTGTTTTTAGAAGATGATGCTTTTGTTTGGTAGAAAGAATGTTGGAGCCTTTATTCTGAGAAACCTGACCAGCAGCTATCTCTCCCACTTAAGCATTCTTTCCTCTCCCACTATACTGAGTACCATTGCTGAGCTGACACAATACCTGTTTAAAAAACAACCCTCAGCTTGTTAAAATGAATAGAAACTATCTGCACTTCTCTAGGCTTTTGTTTGAAAGTATGCTTTGTGCCACTTGCTATCATTTAGATTTCATTTTAAATATACTTCTTCCATATTTAAGCCCACGCTTTGTGGTTTTCTGTGAAACCTGATGAAATGTGCTTACTCTTGGGCATCTGACAAGCAGAAAGTTGAGGAAGGAAGTCACAAGCATCTGCCCCAAACCAGTTTTCTTTAACAAGTTGTGCCTTTACACCACTTACTGTTGCAAAGCTACCACCTGAAATAGGTTTTTAGACCGACTGGGGAAAAAAAGGCAGTTCGCATGTTTCAGGCATCAAGGTAAAAGCCTGTCATTTTAGCAGCAGAAGTTAAACTGAAAATGCAGTGACCCTCTGTGCAACTAAAGAGAATCACTTTAGTATCATTTAATAAGTGTTGGTCAGAGAAAGCTCTAGATGCTGGCCAAGAGAGGTACTGTAGTTGTTGCTTGAAAGGAGTCATATGAGGTTGGATTAATATCTTCTGCTTTTCCCTTCTGCTTGCTGAGGTCTCTTGCATGGGGAGCCCAGAGAGGAACATGTGCTCATGCTGCCTTTCCACAGCACTGCAGGTTGGAAGGGCTTCACATTCACAGTATGCCTGCTGAACAGAGTATATGTGAACGTGCAGGTTCCCGAGTAGTCTAGAAATAGCTCCCTGGAAGGGATTCCCATTTCCTCTCCTCTTCTGCTTTGACATTAAACATGGACAGCAGACTCCTCAAATCTTTCATATGTCTTCAGTTATTAACATGAGATTTATGACTGTGGAGGATCTGGGAATAATCCATTCCCTGAGCATCAGCTACTGGCATGTTTAGAAAAGTATAAGCTGAAAAGATGACTGGAAAGGCACAGAATGGACAAAAACAGGAATGAGAAAGAGAGACATTGAGAAGGGAATGAAAAAGAATAGAGGAGATTTAAAAATGCATTAAGTTGGGCTGTATAGAGGATCAGTAAAGTGTAAGTTTGGAGGAAAAATCTAAGCAATGGGTAATGGGAAGTAAAAAAAATAACAAAATGGTATATGTTGTAGGAAGAAAAGAAGTGAAGTCGGGACGCAATGTTATGAGACTATATGATTGTCCTCATTGCCTATTAATAGGCTGCTGATTTACAAGTTGACAGTACAGTAGAAAATATTTTCCTGTTATAGCCCTTAAATCGAAGTGATGTAGTGGCCTAAGCTCTCTTTGTCCTTATGAGACTTATTTAGGGACAGTGGGGCTATAGGGACCTTCTTAGCCATGTGAAAGCCATGTTCTTGTATGTTACTTAGCTATTCCCCTCTCTCCTGGCCTTCTTCTTAAAAGATGTGATCACGTAGGGGTTTTTTTGGTAGGCTTAGAGTCTTACACAATTAGGGTGATGTAGTTTAAAACAAAATAGCATTTGTGACTTGGACGTGATTATATCAGCCTTGTAGGCAAGTTCTTGTCTTTGTTTTTTTAAGCTCTCTGCAGAAGACCATGTCTTTCAAACTAAAGTCTGCTTTCCTGTATTTTATTGTAAATCAGATTATTGGAAGAATTTGTAAATCATATCCAAGAATTACAGGTAATGGATGAAAGGATTCAGAGAAAGGTAGAAAAACTGGAACAGCAATGCCAGAAGGAAGCAAAGGAATTTGCCAAGAAAGTACAAGAGCTTCAGAAAAGCAACCAGGTAAAATCTAAAAGAGTATACTCGTGCTAAGCTGTGCCAGTTTTAAAAGCATCTATTAATATTTCATCTCGTGTTTCCTAAACTGCAGTGAATGGAAATCATGAGTTTTGTGTCCATGTCTATGTTCTCCCAGGTTGCCTTCCAACACTTCCAAGAACTAGATGAGCACATCAGCTATGTAGCAACTAAGGTCTGTCACCTTGGCGACCAACTGGAGGGGGTAAACACGCCACGGCAACGGGCTGTGGAGGCTCAGAAGCTGATGAAATACTTTAATGAGTTTCTGGATGGAGAGCTGAAGTCTGATGTTTTTACAAACTCTGAAAAGGTAAGAGCTGTCAGCGGGATGAAAGCAGTTCAAAGCAATAAGCAGTACTGCCCTAATTACAAGCTGCTACCATGACTTACCATGGTCAGACTTCAAACCAGTGAGTGACTGACTTGTTAAAGTTTCATTGTTCTGAAATGTAAATTAACAACACTAGGCTGCAGATTGCTGATAAAGCATTTGTATTCAGTGATGCTTAATGTGGCAATGTTGGCATTTTTCATTTTATGAAATTATCAGAGATTTGAGAAACGCTGGGAGGGCACTTTAGAGTGCATACAATATCTGCCTTTTTCCTTTGAACCCCTTGCCTCAGATCCACCCTGTAATGCAGAATGTTTCTGAATACAACTTCTTTGTGAAACTTTACTCTGTTGGGTCAGTCCACTGGCCTTGGATACCTTTTTGTCACAGCATGCCTTTGGGCTTTGTATAGTCCTGTGGTTATGTCTCCACCCTCTGAATTTAGAGGAACTGGGCAGGAAAACTTCAAAGAAATGTTAAAGTATTTTGTTTTTCTTATGCTTCAAGAGTATATTCATGAAGCAAATATAATCTGAATGGTGTGGCTAATAGAAATAAACTGAAGAAAAAGTGTCCAGCTGTCAGCAAAAGGGCACATACTAAGATTTCCCTGTGTGGTTTGAAAGATAAGTTGTTGGTTTGGGGCTTTTTCTGAGGGGTGTCCCAAAGAATCTTCCTGCTCTCCTTAAATTCTGTATGGTGTTAGAATTGTAGTCAGGAAAAAAATTACAGTATGTGGGAACAGCAGAAACTTGTTTTGCACATTCAGCAAAAAATATGCTTGAAATGCAGCTCATAAATGACCTGAGAATAGATTAATAGTCATCCCCTCTCTACTGAACTGAAGGTATCTCTCAGGGAAGTGAAAAACTAATTATTTCATATAGTTGTACTCCCAAGAATCCAATTGCATAGTGACTTTTGATTCATGTTCTGTGGATATATGGTAATTACAGTTGATAATTTGCCTAATCAGAGAGGGAGCACATAAAACTTCTCTGACTTCCAAGGAAAACAGAAAGGTTTTGGCATACCAGAAGTTCTTCTATGGACAGACTCTTCCAGATCTGCATAAGTTTGATTTTGTTTGTTTGTTTTTTATTGAAGTGGAAATTAAATATGCATTTTAAAAATATTTAATGGCAACATGGTAAACAGAAAAGCCTAAGTTAAAGAGAAGTGTGTGCTGTCTGCTGAAGAGTCTCATATAGAATTCAGCTTTCACTTCAAGTAAAGTTCTGTAATACTTTCTGTTAGAGGATCTGAAAGAAATGGTAAATAAATAGGGTAAACCTAGCAATTGGTGAACAAATTGATCTTTATACACCCTGAAGAATAATAAGACATTCAGCAAATCTGGAGGAAGACAAATGTAGTAAAAGCCAGAAGTCTTGTGCCAGTCTTCAGAGGAAGTGTGTGGAAATGCAAACAAGATTTTCTGGAAACAAGTACCCTACCAAGGCTAATTTCAGTCAAGGTGGGTTAGTACTGTTCTGTAACTTTTTGCCTTCTGACTTAAATAGTAAGTAGTGTTTATAAAAGAACCTGCCTAGACATGTGCTATTAGATCTTAAGGCATCTTTGTACTAAATCCAGCTCTAAAGTATGAGTTAGTAACAACTCTTCTTAAATGTAAAACCATAATACTTTGTCAGTGTCTTCTGATGTTTGAATTGATGTGGGTTTTAAGTAGCATTTTGGAGGATGCTACGGTATTTTCATGCTATACCATCCTCACCAGTGTGGAGTTTTCTTGATGACATTGAGGGCAGTGGATACTGTGAAAGGAAAGGCAAAAAAGGAATCATAGTGAAGTTATTTCCTAGGGAATTCATGTTTTTCTCAGTTGTATCAGTTCTCAAAATATTTTGTGTTAAAATTCTCTCTTGGTATTATTTGTCCACAATTGTTCAGGGTTTTTTTCCAGATACGTTACAGCCTTTAGGTTGTATTTTACAAAATCTATATTTATTTTGATTTAATAGTTTACAGAAGCCTGATTGAATTTAAAATTAAATACGTGGATTTAAGCAGAAACCATGGAGAATTGATTTGTTGTGGCTTCTGTTGCACATAAGAGAAGGCCCCGAATTCAGTAAAATCTAAGTTAGTTAACAGCTATTGTGTGAAGAGAGACAGAACGTGTTGTGTTTGTGAGGTCTTTTTTTGTGTTGTGACATTGGTGAATAAGTGCTAATATATAGATTACTCTAATGACATCAGTATTGATCACAGTTGTTAGGTATTAAGGTTGCTGTAAGGTAATAGAAATAACTGCTGTTTCATTGGATTTATTTGAGGAGCGTAGCTGCTTTTGACTTAAGAGGCAATTGTAAGCTGACAGTTCAAAACATAAGCTGCTCTTTAATAAGTAGAATGGATGTGTTTTATGAGAGCCCCTATATTTGCTGAACAACCAACCAAGTGTGATGCCTCTGGTCTGTATTCTTACCTGTGTGTCTTGTTCTGTTCTTGAAAAGTTTTAATCCCAACCTGCTCTAAGCAGTGGGAGAATGAATGGGATTTCATTACTTCCTTTCCTCTCACTCCAGTTCCCTGGAACATGACTAACAGGTAGAACAAGATAAACTGCCCGTTCTCTACTTTCTCAGTTGCATCAGCTTACAAAGGTTTTGCTCAAATATAGTAGCTAGAGCTTTCACTGCCCCCTTTGAAGTGCCTTCCAGTCACCAAGGTAGCCTGTAAAACCTTCCCAGAGCTGGGTCCAATTTAGGCCAGTCAACACCATGTGCTTAAATCCATAGAACTTCAGTTGCAACCAGCTGCATTCCCCATGTTCTCAAACTGGTGTTTTCTATAGTTTTAGTCAGTCCACTCCAGCTGTTGCTGAAATTTGAATGCTTCATGAACTTTGTTTTCTGTTGTATTCATGCAATTATTCCTATTTTGTAGATACACGATTAGCTGACTTTCATCTTGATCTTTGTTTTGGAACACGGAGTTTTAAAATTTCTAATACACCTTGTGTTTCCCCTTCCTTGGGAGCATGTGAGGCACTCCAGCCATGCTCTGGCTTTGATCCCATTTTTCTCTTCCAACCCCTGTCAATGCTGAGCATTGTCATGGCTTTTTTGAGTACAGCTATACAGCTAATTCCATTGATTACAAAGAATTCCCTGGTGCTTTTTCTGACCTGTCTGGAAGGTTGCTAGCCATTTAACTTCCATGTTCAACAGAGATCTCTTCTGAGATCAGTAAGACTTTTATCTTCATCACTTGAATACTGTTGCAGTTCCTCCAGGTCTGTGTTACAATTATATATTTTATTTCCAAATGGAAGAGTGCAAATTTTCATGAGATTGCTCTAACCACCTTCTGGTCTAATCAGCCCTGAGGAATCTTTGGTCTGCAAACTGTATATCTATAGTGCAGTGATGAGCTATTTGTCCAGGTAGCTTAGACACCTATTCAGACATGCTCGATGTGAGTATAAAATAAAAGCCTTTTTATCATGTCTTTACCTATATAATTTTATGTTTAGAAAAAAACCCCTCCAAACAATACAGAATACCTTAAGCATCATAAAAGGAACTTTAAGGGAGTGATCTCTTCCACAGGTGTATCAACTCAACCAGCTTTAGAAAGAGGAACTATGTATATGAAAATTGGGCAGTGGAGGGGAAGGAAAAGAATAATCCACAATCACACTTAATAATTCTGTCATGTTTTACTCTTAACAGATTAAAGAGGCAGCTGATATTATTCAAAAACTGCATTTGATTGCACAGGAACTGCCTTTTGACAGGTAAAATTCTATCTGAACATCTTTTTTTTTTTTTTTTTTTTTTTAAATAAAATCTTCACATAGCTGCAATTTTCTGATGCTTCCCTTGTCTAATTTTTTGGGGCTTTACTTAGTGATTCATGGAGCTTTTGGGATGGATTGTGTGCTTATTTCTCTCTGTTCTCAAATTTGTGTTCACACATTCATGTTGTAGCATCATCTTTACATACACTTCCTAAACTGCTTAACAGACTTTTAATGGGATAATTTTGCAGTGCTGACTTAATGCTAGATTTGTATTAGATGCTTGTAGGTTTTTATGGATATAAAGCATGTAACTTTTCTGTCGTCTTTGTGTTACGTGTTCTCAGTTTTAAGTAAAGTGGCTGTTATTTATGATCTGGGATGTCTGTGATTTGTGATGTGGATTTAAATTTAATCATGGTATTTTTGTTGTTAACAGGTTTTCTGAAGTAAAATCAAAGATAGCAAGTAAGTTATCTATCTAGTTCAATCCATATTCCTATATTTGAATTGTTAAAGATGATTAAAGAAGTATGCAGTACTGTCAGTATTACCATTTTTGTCGGCGCTTGTATTACGTAGCCTGATGGATTTTTGTTGTTATCCCCTTTCCTCTCTAGGTAAGTACCATGATTTAGAGTGCCAGCTAATTCAGGAGTTTACCAGTGCGCAGCGGAGAGGTGAAATCTCCAGAATGAGAGAAGTAGCAGCAGTTTTGCTTCACTTTAAGGTAAAAAATGAAGGGTTTAATATAAATACATAAATAAAACAACCCATGATGCAATAATTGCCTGTTTTAAGTGAGCATATTTGCATGGGTACAACCACCATGCCAGATAACATTTATAGCTTAAAAATATTGAGGTGTTTCATCTGAAACCAACTTCAGGGAAGTAAGAGGCAGCTGATGGGGGATTGGAGGCAGTGTCAGCAGAGACCATTCTGAGATAGTTTCTTGTATGGGTGTGAACTGACTTTCGTGCTTGAGAAAGTGTTGAAACCTGTGACATATATCCATGCAGAGTGGTGATAAGTGACGTTACATTAGGTTTGTGACAAAAGTGGTTTTGAAAAAGTCTACACTTTTCATTAACATTTTTATCTTTTTTACAATAACTTTTTCCAAGGGGTTGTATTTCCTGTTCTGAAAACATAGAGAACCTGCTTTAACATTGAGTTGTTTTCTTCCTTCCATAGGGCTATTCCCATTGTGTTGATGTGTATATAAAACAGTGTCAAGAGGTAATACAGTTTTACGTGTATCTCTCTGGGTGTTGATTTATTTGGGCATATAGATGGTTGTAAATAAATTACTAAACGTGCTTCTAAAACCCTAGGGTGCATTCTTGAGGAATGATGTCTTTGAAGATGCAGCCATTCTCTGCCAGCGAGTGAACAAGCAAGTTGGAGAAGTCTTTAGCAATCCAGAAACTGTGCTAGCCAAACTCATTCAAAATATCTTTGAAGTTAAACTTCAGGTATTTCAAATTTTAACATGCTGAAGCTTGTTGAGGAAACTTTTTTTTTTTTTAATCTAGAAATATTGTATCTTGTAATAACAATTAATGAGAAATTACAGTATTTGTAATCTTGTATATGGATTTAGAATCCCAGCTGTTTATTCTCTCACAGTTCAGACAGATAAACAAGACAATATCAAACAAAACAGCTTCTGCTTTGAATACAGTGCAACTGAAAATACTTAAATTGAATATGTGAAATTATAGGGGAATCAGTATGTTCATTAGTTAATTCAGAAGATATCATGCACATATTTGATTTCTTCTTTATGCCCCCTACCAAGAATATGTGAGGAAAAGAAGTTTCATGATTAATGAGTAATATGTTCATTCTTGGAATTAGGTTTCATGTGTGAGGTTAGCATTGAACAAGCAAAAATAACAAGTTGTGAATACAGCCTCACAGCTAGTGTGATATTTATCTGAAAATCTGGAATAGTTGAAAATACTAAGGTTTCCATCCTGCAAATATACTCACTTAACTGTGTGAAGTCAGCAACTTGACTATTTGTTCAAAAAAGCAATTTCCCTGTAGATGTTATTCTCCTTATAGTGTAGAGATTGAGCTTGTGTTTCAACCCCAGATTTGTGTGTCAGTTGTGATTTGGTATTTTCCAGTAAATAATTCTTTTGTCCACATATTCAGTGACAGGAAGGCTCTAAGCTTGTATCTGCTTTGTGTATGTATTATGTGAAGCAAATATGTCAGCATCTTCTTTGCTTACTGCCAGCCACAGAAATGCCCCTAGGCCTCCAGTGCTTTTGACTCTTAAAAAGAGGGGATTTTGTGTTTGTTGGTCAAGCATATTCTCAAAGCAATCTGTCTTTTGTCTTTGCTTCACACACTACTGCTTTGTAGTATTAACGAATTTTCTTCTAAAGGATGCATTTAACTCTATCTGTAGATAATGCAGGATCTGTAAATTAGAGATTTAAAACCAAAGATTATATGAATTACCTTAGTAAGATATACACTTTGCAGTAAATTACATATAATCTAGCATGTAGTGAGTAGGAGCTGTGGTTGCCCGTTAATCTTCTAACAGATGTACCCAAATTCTGCAGAGTTATGTGAAGGACCAGCTGGAAGAACACAGGAAATCAGATGCAGAACAGTATCTTAAGAATCTCTATGATCTATATACAAGGTATTTACCTGTGGATGATGAAATCATTGTTGTAGATACTCTCTCGTAATCAATTGATTATCAAGCGGTAGGAAGGGAAGCCAAAAAATGCAAACTTCTCATAAAAATCAAGAACTTTTTATGGCCATTAATTTTTACAATGATTGTTTTCCTAAAGAAAATTTTAAATTGCCATTATTTTTTTTTAATGAGAAGTATTCAGGATAGTGATCTTTGAGAGTAAGTTTATAACTGCAAAAGCCAGTCTTCTGCATCTCACTGGCAACTCCTTTGATTGCAGTTGTACCGTATGTAATTAAGCAGGAATTATGGGAAATTCTTTACTGAAATGTAAAGCTGCTAGAAGTCTTAATCGCAATCAGGCTTCCGTTGTGCTATGTACTTTACAAACATGTAATGCTGTAATTCATACAAATTCAACCTTTTCCTCCTCTCCCCTTCTTTGTTTCTTTTGCATAAAGAACTGCTAATCTGTCAAGCAAATTGATGGAATTTAACTTGGGTACTGATAAGCAGACTTTCTTGTCTAAGCTTATCAAATCCATTTTCATTTCCTACTTGGAGAATTACATTGAGGTGGAAATCGGTTATTTGAAAAGCAGGAGTGCTATGATTCTGCAACGCTATTATGATTCCAAAAACCACCAGAAGAGGTCCATTGGCACTGGAGGGTAAGTTTCTTCTGTGAAGTTTCATACTTTTAAAATGGAAGGGAGGTGGTATGGGGAGAAACATATTATTTGCCATGTCAGATGTACAAGTGATGAAATGCAAAGGAGAAGGCTTCTTATGTGACCTACAGCTTTTTATAATTTGCTGTCGCTTTATGTTAACTTCTGCTTGAAAGTGTATTGCTCTTGGTACATGTGAGAGGTGATGCATGGTATTTATATGCTCATGGGAAATGAAAGATACCAGTTAAACCTATGTTTCAACTTAGGATCCAGATCCACAAAAGGACTGAAGCAAAATTAAGGTACCTAAAGCATGTATATGTGTGTATCTAAAAGCATACATTTTTTTTCACCTGCCCAGGTCTTGTGGTCCCCTCCCAAGACCTAGGAAGGGGAAAAGACCATAGCAATGTCAGTGAGAAAGCTCTTAATGAGCCCAGAAGATGCAATGGACTTAGAGAAAGGTAAAACAAGACTTCATTATCCTCAGGGTAGAGAAACTCTAATAAAGGAGTAGTGAGAAGGTGGGAAAAGAAGAATTAAAACTTGTGTGAAGCGGAGATGATAAGACTACTGCACCTTTCAAAGAGCCACTGGGTTCAGTGTGTCAGAAAAGAAAAGTGGTTTGGAGAGAGCAGCAGAAAAGTAATTAAAAACAAAGATGAAAATTTAATTTTCTTGGGGAAAATTAAATTGATCATAGCGTCTGAATTTATGGGTTGTTTTATGCATGGAAATGTGTTGGAGCATGCTTGAGTAAATGAGAAGTGCTGAAATAGTGGATGAGGATGAGAGGATCTGTGGGCGTGGATGAGCTAGAAAGCTTTCATTAGTGTTTTGAAAGTACAGTGTGACAGAATGTATGGAGGCTACACTACATCCACAGAGCATAAGTGCCATGGGATTCAATTGAAATCACTCTATTCCACAATGGGGAGTAGCTGGTCCCATGGTGTGAGCGTGCTGTGGTAGGACACAGTTGACCATGGGATCAGAGATGGTAGTTTTGCATTTACTGGCATTCTTTCTAAGCTTGCAAGACTGTCTTAATGCTTGCATATCCTAAACTGTGTCTTGGGTTCTGTTTTTTAAGTTAACAACTAAAATATCCTAAATGGTTGTTGAATTTGAGGATCAACATTTGCATCCAGTGAAATCTTCTTTTGGTATATATTTGTTGTAGTATTCAAGACCTCAAAGAGAGAATAAGGCAACGTACAAACTTACCATTGGGGCCAAGTATTGACACACATGGAGAAACTTTTCTGTCTCAAGAAGTGGTGGTTAACCTTTTGCAAGAAACTAAACAAGCTTTTGAAAGATGTCACAGGGTAAGTTTGCTTCCTGTGATCTCCATTAGTGGTAAAATTTCATGTGTGAAATTAAATCTTGAGGTTCAATTTTCAGTTGAAGTGTGATAGGAAGAAAGGAAGGACGTTAGGAAACAAATTAATTCTCTTTTGTGTTTTTCACTGAATTAGGGTCATGGTGGAGGCGAAGGGTTTGCTTTTCCAGTGTGGATCTAGTTGTATTTTGTGGGTATTAACACTGTCCTATTTTTGGAAGAAGTGGGGAGGATTAAACCTATTGTCTACACTGTTTTTCTTACTTAAATTAGATCCAAGACTAGAGAAGCCTTTAGCTTAGTGTTTGGTTTTTTTTCCTTCTTTAAAAATATAGAGAATAATTCAACAGTTGTTTTGCCATGTCAAGTGCATTAGAGAATATCACCAATAAAATGCAGAGAGGAATAATCTTTAACATGATTTACCTTGGTAACCCTCTACTGTTCTTTAAATGCTTTAGTCTAACAAAAGAAAGTGGGTTGTTTTTTTCTGATTAAATCACTGGTTTTACTGCTTGTCAATCATTGTTCGTCTGATACTTTAGTATGAGAACTTGTGAAATTTAATTGCAAACTTAAATGCAAAGGATATTTTATTAGCTAATTACATTGATTTCTAACAAATTTTAAAGTCTCTAACATTCTAAATTAGCTTAGTGGACAAAAACTTAACACTTCAGATATTTTAATATTTTTATATGCTTAGAGATGCCAAAGATATAACAAACTACAGGTAGAGCACTGTTACCTGTACACACTGGGATGACCCCCTTCCTAGTGATGAAAGTCAGTGACTGCAAGACAAGCAGGTAGATTATTATTTTTGTCATTATGGTAGTTGCTAGAAAAGGTTATTAAATTCATGATCTCAACTTTTTCCAATTGTATACAAATTTTTTCCTGAGGGTATCATAATTTGAGGTGGAAACTAGTGCTAAATGGATCTTGGCATAGAATGAGACCTTTATAATTACAGGGGTATAGCTTCTCTGTTAACAAACGTGCTGGTAGGGTTTTGTTTGTGGGCAGGGCAACTCACTATGCAAAAGAGAAGTTAAAGGTGGCCCTGCCTAACTAATTGTAATATTTATATCATGTGAGGATGTGTGCAGATAACACTCTGTCCCAACTGTGCCAGCTTTAGGAAAAACAAGCTGGTAATTCTTTTTGTAACCACAGATTGCAACATTTTGGTGTTTGGAAATCTCAAATGGTGTTTTGTTCTTGGCATTTTGGTTTGGTTTTTTGGGGGAATACAGCAGAAATCTTTAGGAGTGTTAGGTAAACCAACTTGAATTGCAGTAATAATCTTTCTTGCTCCTAGCTCCATAAAGTCTTCACATAATTCCTTAAAAACCAAAGCTGTATGTTTTATGTGCATAAGCCCTGATGCCTTTTTCTTGAGAAAAAGGATTTGCTGCCAGGTTGCTGTCCAACATCCTGTGTTGCTTGCAGCTCAGGAAGGTGCAGATGCTCTGTGTCTATGTGGACATTACTTCACTTAATAAAAATCTTTATGCTCTGTTGACTCCAGCTAAACTGTGATAAATGTTGCTGAGGTTCAGTCTGTATTTTTTTTTTTTTCTGCAGTCCTGTAGCAGTGACAGAGGAACAGCTGCACTGGGTGAGACTGAAGGTCCATCTAACCCAGTGTCCTGTCTCTGGCTGTGGCCAGTGACAGGAGCTCTAGTAAAAGAGAGAAAAGGCAGAGTATGGATAGAGTCATCTTTTCACTATACATTTTCCCAGCATCCAGTGGTGTGAAGTTTAGGCAATTCCTGAGATTACATCTGGGCAATAGTGTTTTAAGGACTATTAATTAATATCTTCCTTTATTATTACTATTATCATCATAAATTGTTTATACTTTTGCTTTTTGTAGCATCCTGTGCTGCTCTACTTTCAGATTACTTGTTAATGCTGAAGCGTTTGTTGATACTAAAGGCTCTTCCTGTGTAGTCCTCTGCATGGATACTTCTCATTTAGAATAAAATTCCAATTATTCTGGAATACTTGTTATGTCTTAAGCTTATCCCCCTATGCAATATCTGATAAACTTTCAAATGTATGTAGAACTGACCTTTAGGATAATGTTGGTTTTTTTTCTCTTTAAAGCTTTCAGATCCATCTGACTTACCGAAGAACGCTTTTAGAATTTTTTCTATGCTTGTAGAGTTCTTATGTACTGAACACATTGATTATGCATTAGAAACAGGCCTTGCTGGTGAGTATAATACTTCCTGAGCATTTTGTCTCATTGGCCTTTTTGTGCAGATGATCTTTGCAGGTCCTTGTTGTGCCTTAGTGATTGGACTTGTTCAGAATGCATTGTTTAAATGAAATTTGTTTCAGGTATTTGGGAGTCAGTCTTCTAAAGTGTAACTTCCATTTGGGGAATTGATGCATGGATGGAAACATGCTGCTGTCTGTAGCACAGAAATGGGGACATCAGCACTCCCTACCTCTTCTACTTGTTCTCTGTGCCATAGCAGGAGAATATTTTTCTATGAAGGCTTAGGATCTTAGGTCTTCTAAGGATTACATGCTTGTTTGTATACCTGTGCACTGTAAAGAATGACAGTAAATAAGAAAATTGCTTCTATTCAGGTTGTTAAAATCTTGACAGTCAGAAAATTTCTTTCCTACATGAAAGCATAAACCTGGTGTTCTGAAGGAATATTTAAATTGGCTGTTCCATTTGGCTTTTAGAAGTTTTAAAAGCAAGATATTTCTGTCCTTATGGTTATTACATGATATAGCTATGAGAAGTATTCTATATACAGTACCATGGTAAATTTTTGAAACTTTAAGCCTGCAATTTAAGCATTCATGGAAAATTTCTGCATATTTAAAAAAATCATCATGCTAATTATAAGAACTGTGTATTGTTACAATCCTAATGAGACCTCCTTTGCTTTAGGCATTCCCTCTTCTGATTCAAAGAACGCAAATCTTTATTTCTTGGATGTTGTCCACCAGGCCAATACTATTTTCCATTTATTTGACAAGCAGTTCAATGATCATCTGATGCCGTTGATCAGGTACCTTTATTTTGGTTAGCATTTCCTTTGTGGATGGTTGGTTGTTTTTGGTGAAGGCAGCAAACTTTTTTTTTTTTTTCATTCCTCATCAAGAATAATCCAAGAGATTATTATTGGGGTTGGTGTTATGGGAAGATAAAATACTGTAATGGGAGGGGGAAGAAGGGAAATTAAGCAAATCAGTTCCTGCACCCAGCAGATCCTGCTCAGGCTTAGATGCCTGTTTAGGGTGTTGATTCACTGTTCTGAAGCCAGCTACCTCCACCTTAACTGGCCCTTTCTGATGGCATGGGAAATCTTCACAAAATCCTGTCGTAAGTAGCAGACCCAGCAGACAAATTTGTTTTCATACTTTAACACTGTCACACACCCAACCTTCTTTACTGTTGCAGTTCATCTCCTAAATTGTCTGAATGCCTTCAGAAGAAAAAGGATATCATAGAACAGATGGAAGTGAAGCTGGATATGGGCATTGATAGGTAAGTAGAGATTTAATCTTCCTGTTGATCATTAATTCTTGTAAAAACAACCTGTGATGTACATTACCTTTCCATCTAAGAATTATTTCTGAATGCAAAATGGATTTGTTTGGGTTTTTTTGTTTTGTTTTTTTTTTTTTTTTAAATCCATATGTATGCATTATTGTGCATAGGAAAATTCAGAGGGTCTTCTTTTCCATGGCAGATTTCTGACCCATAAATAATTCTGTAAGGATGTTAAAAAGATTTTGGTTACATTGAAAGAGTGCAATAACTCAGTTTTACCTTATTGTCTCAAGCTAAAAGTTTTCTACTTTTAAAGGAAGGAGGAATGATGATTGAAATAGGTTAAAGACTTGCAGGATTTCCATTAGGAGCAAAGTTTGACAAAAATAGGTTAGATGATTTGCTTGAATCTGTGCAGTGCTATGGATTAGTCCTAGTCATAGAAGTCTGCAGACCTGGAATAATTTTGATTCTGACATTGACTTGCTTTGAGGTTGTGAATGACTCATTTAATCTTTTTTTTTCTTTTTTCTAAATAAAAATGAGGGGATAGCTATGGAAATTATAAATTCAAATTATAGCAGTTTTGCAGCAGAGGAAAATAACAAACCAACATGCTTAACATTAGAAAACAGAGCTGATGTGCAATGCCCTGCTTTAGTTCAGGAAGCAGGTAGTGTTCCTATATTCAAGGTGGCATTAGCCAACCTAGAACCTGTTCCCTGAGCTTTCTGTGCCTATTTTCTCTCTGCAATAATGGAAATAAGCCATCCTGTGGGTAATGAAGGATACTCTGCAAATTCTTACGGAGTTCAAAGGTTTGTAGATGGAGACTTAAAAAAAACCCCAAACCAACAACCATCTAATTGTGCTTTGGCACATACAAAATAGAGATTAGTTTTGAGATGAATGTTACATGTAAAATGTGGTTGTGTGCCTGCTTACATGCTGCTTTGTGGTGCCACTGATGCTGTCAAGAATTGATTCCCTTGCTTAAAGGAATGATCAAGTTAAAAAAAAAAAAGCATATTTCAAAGCAATGATGTTTTCAACATTATCCAACCTGAAAAAAAAAAAAAACGTTCAATAGCAGCTTCTGGAATGCATTTCATAGCAATTGTCTACCTCTGCAAAAAGTGATTTATCAGCCAAACAAAATTAGTTCAACTGTTTTTTTTTCCAGTTTGTATTCTGTGTAAATGGTCTTCTGGGAGGATTTATTGAAAATGGAAATTGAGGAGAATGCATGATATAATTTCTTCAAATTTCTATTAGTATGTGGATTGTTGAATGAAGTACACCTGAAATGCAAGTCTGAGCTCTATGCATAGAAATAAAAAGGAGTTTATTCCCTCTTTAGATACATATATTCTTCCCTTCACCCCAGCTTGAGTCCTTCAAGGCCTGTAATGGCCTTGACTGTGTTTAATTTAGGGAGGTTGGAAGTGTGGGGGGGGGGGGAATAAAAAAGAGAGGCAGAGGGAGGTTCCTGGCAAAGGTAGGCACTGAGAGGGGTCTGCAGCCTCTCCTTGCTGCTTTGCTGTTTGACCTTGGCTTGGACTTAAAGCAGACTAAGACCTTGACCTTAGATAATGTTCTGAAGAGATAAATTCTGTCAGGGAGAAATAAATGACACTATAAAACTATTAGATTCCTGAAAACAAGAGAAATACCAAACCCTGGCAAAGGAAGAGGTTTGGGGTTTTGTTATGTTCAGTTTTTGTGGTGTGTCCCCCCTTCATTTTCCAAGTGTTTTCTGATGCTTGCTTCTGAGTAATACATAATGTGATCTAATTCTACTAAACTCTTTGGAATACTTCCTTCAGCTTTCTGATTCCCTCTGCATTAAAGAATGCCATCCAGTTTCTCTGAAGGGCTGGATTTAAACGGATTACTTTACAATTCATGTGTCCCCTTTAAAACCAGCTGGCCAGCATGCTGTATGCTGTGCTCCAAGACACTGAACTTGAAGGAAAGAGTTTTAAGAGTTGTTTTCTTGGCAGATGCTCCCTTTTCTAACCACTTACTTAAAATCAGGCAGGTTTTTTTCTCCATAGAATTGCGTTGTAACTTCAGAAGAGTGCATATGTGTATGTCTGTTAAATAACATACTTCCTTTGACATGTCCTAGCAGCACTTGCTTCTTATAACAAAAAAATTGCTTTTAGCATATCTTCTGTAGATTACTCAAATGTTAGGTAGTGATTGGGGTTTTCTTCACTGTTTTATGCTGCTTGCTTGTGTACAGAATCATATTAGTATATAAATCCAGGAAATGAAAATGTTCCCTTCAAAACCCAATCTGTATTTGTAACTTTAAAGGACACTGAACTGTATGATTGGACAAATGAAGCACATCTTGGCAGCAGAGCAAAAGAAGACTGATTTTAAACCTGAAGATGAAAACAATGTTTTGATCCAATATACCAATGTAAGTAAACTAAGTCCCAGCTCATCCGTATAGCTTCAAACGCTCGTGAGTGGTATCGGGTACAAGGTGTTCCTTACCAAACACACATTAGAGACAACGTGTGCATTGGATTTATTTACTTTGCGTTTTCATTTTCCACTTCCAAACCCTGTCGTGGACTATTTTCTTAAGCTGAAAAGGAATATTAGTAGTTTTGCATCTAGTATCAGATAAAAACTGGTAAATGTTGGATGAAATGTCACATTGTTTCCCATCCCAAGAGGTCCAGATTTTTAGCTGATAAATTAGCTTTAAGCTATCAGTTTCAGAAAATCATTATCAGGTACTCTAGTTGCTGGGCACTTTTAGAATGGCATGAGCATGACAAAGCATCACAGGTAATGCATGAACATTCTTTGCTGCAGAACATTGTCTCTGCCAGTGAATCTGTCTGAATCCCAGCCTATGGGATGCTGAGAAGCTGCAATGCAGGGTTATGTTGGGCCTTTGTTGGGCAACAAGGCAGAGAGGAGTACAGAGCAAACTACAGCTGATGGGAAGAGGCAAGAGGCCTTGAATGCCTGCAACCAGGTGGGAATGGGAGCAGTAGGATGTGGAGGCTGGTACTGTGTGGGAAGGGTGAAGGTGCCTGCCTGACTGTTAAATTGGGACTATAATTGTGGCTGATGGGGTTTTTAATAATGTCCCCCGTCCACCTCCCCACCCCTTGGTTGATTGTTGTCTGAATTAAAAGCCCAGATTAAACTGTTCTATTCTGAACTGATGTTCACACTGTATTGTGTTGCATCCCTCTTTCTACTCATATTTTTTGCATCTTTAAGTGCCATATAAAAAACTTTTGGAAAAGTTTTGAATGGAAAATGACTAATTTCAGCTATATGTTGTGGGAAGTTTAAAGACTTATTGACTGATGTTCACCTTTTGCTGTAGGTGCCACTTTGAGATGGAACAGACTTCTAGAGTATAAGTTACCTAATTCTTTTTAATTTTTATTTTTGTTTTTGTTTTTTTTTTTCTAATTTAGGCTTGTGTTAAAGTCTGTGGCTATGTTAGAAAGCAGGTGGAAAAGATCAGAAATTCTATGGATGGTAAGAATGTGGACACAGTTTTGATGGAGCTTGGAGTTCGTTTTCATCGACTTATCTATGAACACCTACAGCAATACTCCTACAGTTGCATGGGAGGCATGTTAGCTATTTGTGACGTGGCTGAATATAGGAAGTGTGCCAAAGACTTCAAGGTAAGCAGGTACAGGCTGCTGATGTCAAATTTAGTAGCAGGACTATTTTTAATCAGATGTTTTTTTCTTCATTAAAAAGAGTTTGTTTCTGTTTGAACATCACCATTTTGTATACTGATGTCATATATTGTGTTAATATTCTGGCAGGTCTTTGTCATGCCCTAAAAAGGAATTTCCTGACAGTATTGTGTACAGGCTGTAGGTGTATATTGAAGTAGTACTGAGTTTGCATGATTATGTGTTCTGTGTGTAACTTTGTTGTGTGTGCATATCTCCTATGGATGGATATGTGCATGTGTCTATATGTACTTATGCACACCAGGAGAGAATGATGAATGAGGGATGTGAATCCCCTGTTGGGAGGAATTATTTTGAAGGTCTAGCTGCACATTGTGTTACAAGACTTGAAGCAACTCTAACTTGTAATATCTGTGTTTTTCTTTCTCTTCTCTTGCCCACAGATTGCACTGGTGTTACAACTCTTTGATACTTTGCATGCACTTTGCAATCTTCTGGTTGTAGCCCCGGATAATTTAAAGCAAGTTTGCTCAGGAGAACAACTTGCTAATCTGGACAAGAACATCCTTCACTCCTTTGTTCAGCTGCGTGTTGATTATAGGTCTGCTCGTCTTGCTCGTCACTTCAGCTGAGAGCACGAAAAGAAATGCTGTACCTCTGGGCAGGCCTTGGTTGTTAGAAAGCACAGGGAATGATTTCTTACCAAACCACAGTTGTAACTTCTGCGGGATAATGACTGTTCAGAATGAAGCAGCAGCAGCCATAGTTAAACATGACTCTGTAGAAAGCCAGCAAGTGAAAAGCTGAATGGTATTTCATCTAAGCTGAAGTTCTCCTCTCAGTCAAGAATTCTGCAATTCTACTTGCTACTGATTTTTTTTGTTTGGTTGTTTGGGGTTTTTTTTGTGTTTTTTCTTTTTTTTTTGTTGGTTTGGTTTGGTTTTGCTTTTTGGTTTTGGGGTTTTTTTGGGGTTTTTTGTTTGTTTGTTTGGGTTTTTTT
>JANHGN010001311.1:4854-17010 GCA_024605025.1 Megaceryle maxima | reverse complement strand
CATCCCTGGCACCATTGCAGGGGAGGTTGGCCGGGGCTCTGAGCACCCTGCTCTGGTTGCAGATGTCCCTGCTCCCTCCAGGTGGTTGGACTGGATGGCCTTGAAAGGTCCCTGCCCACCCAAACCTTTCCATGATTCTATGAAAATCTCCTTTTCCACTGTTATTTCCAAAACACAGATTGTTCCTCCATCTGGAGCTATTCAACCTGCACAAGTGTACCATGTGTGGAATGTATTTATTTTTTAAAATAAATAAACCCAATTCCAGCTAATGCCATTTTAAAAATTCATTACTATATAGGCAAAACCAAGTGTGATTTGTCATACTGCTAAAAGCAGCACGTAAGGAGGAGGCAGCTCCTCCTGCAGTGATTTCCAAATAGACAGGAGAAAAGATCTCAATATTTTGGGGGCAAGGCCACGGCAGCACGCTCACAAGCGGCCATCGCCGCTGCACTCACCAGCTCGTTTCTCTCCTCCGACAGCAGCGCGTTCCGGTCCTCGAGCTTCCTGATGATGGCACTCAGCTCAGCGATCTTAAGTTGGAAACGCCGGGCATCCTTTTCATCCAACTGCTGTTCCTAAAACAAAGATCAACTGCAAATAACTGTTCATAAGTGTATGCGCAAAGTCAATATTTTAAAAAGCTCAATCTTTTTCTTATCCCAAATCCAAACATTTCAAAACATGGTATATGGCAGAGTGCAAACTATGTGACCTAACTGACCACTGAAAGCTGCAGGATGAGACCAACGGAAAGTTAGGAGTGAAAATGTAACAAAGTATGCAAATGCACAAGTATGTATATGCAAATACGACGTCACAAATGGTAAGCTTGGAAATAGCAAAGAAAATATCTAAAAATAAAGTTTTCAGTGTATGCCACTGTTGAACTGAGTGCCTCGGACACGTCACCCACTCTGAGGACTTTGTTATAAGAAAATGCTTGGAAGTAAAAATACTGGAGTACAAATGGGGGAAAATCCGTGCGATTATCCCATTGCATGAGCTCTTCTTCCCTAGAGCTGTGGCCCTTGTTGGGTTCTAAAGGGTCACTCGTGAGGCCAAAGGGGTAGCACTTTATCTGAGTGAGAATGCTTAAACCAAATTATAAAAGGGTAGGAATATAGTTAGAGGTGCTCTCATTCAGAATCGGAGAGAAACGTTACATCTCGTTAGAAATGTGACAGACTTCATCCCCTGCTCCAGGACTCGTTCGGATGTTTGGCAGAAGTTGAGTACAAATCGAAAAGAGCAAATTAGTGCCCGTGGTGCTGGTGGCACTTTTGGGAGGTCTATAGGGTTCCTCATTCAACAGGTGCAGGAGAGGCTTGGGCCAAAGATAGATAAAATAGATTGGTTTGCTCATGTACAAGCGTTTACACTTCTCCTGAGAAAATTAAGGCTGTTGCAAAACAAATCTTGATGAGAACCGGCAATGAAGGAAATTTGCATGCGTCAGATGTATGAGGTCAGTTAACTGGGGGGGTTTAATATTAGCAAATGAAGGCAAAAGCAGAAAGGTGCCACAGTTATGCCAGAAAAGCCATTGTGGGAAGATGACTAAAATTCAACGTTCTGGATGTTACGTTGTAGAAGAGAAATAGGAGAGAATAGGGTAGCAGGTGTTCAGTTCAGTGTCTGGCCCACTGAGAGCGAGAGCACTTGGCAGCACAAGCCCCGTGCTGGGGAGACTGGGGGGGGGGGGTCCCGCGCCCTCCCCCACCTATTGACCGCCTTCCCCCCTTTCCCTTTGTCGACTGGCCTTGTACATCTGCTCGCAAACCCCATTGCTCGCCGTTCCAGAAGCTAGCACACATACATCACTCGGTTAGAAATGCATTTGCATCATTTGTTGTCAAAAATCGTGTCAACTGAAGGCAGGTGGCAGAAGTATGGTACAGTGAGGAAAAGGAAGAGGAAAGGAACAGAAGAATTACACCCTGGTAACAAAACCAAACAAACCAGAAAACAAAACGAGAAAAGAGCAAGAGCTCTCCCATAACCAGGTTTGGGTTTAAATCTTACAGCTTTGGCTAAGAACCGAGAGCAAGAAATGGGTGCCTCGGGGTTTCCCCTGCAGGGCCGTGGGAAAGCTGTTGCTTGAGGGCGCGCTCATCAAGATTCTGTCACTTTGTGCCGCTTTGTCACTCTCTGCTCGTTTGTTTAGGTGAAACCACGTGAAAGTGCTTACGGGGCTTCCCGAATGATCTGAAGCGTCTCCTGCACCACTTGCATAAGGAAGTTCCCGCTTGGGGCTGCTCAGATGCCGATCAGCCTCTTTGATCTGGGAAAGTTGTTCATCTAAAGCCTCCTTTTGGAGCTGCAGTCTCTGAGCATGCCCGGCTTGAACCCCTAACTCTCTCTCCAGCACGTAGACTGCTCTGTCCTTAAACTTAATCTCCTCCATCTACAAGGAGAACAGAACACAATCACACAGGCAGGCAGCGGCTCGACAACAACAGAGCATCTTAGACCCCAAACGCGGCCAGAGAACAGTCGCACGGAGCCGACGCCCCTCGACAAGGAAAATACAACAGCGCTCTCCTGGAAATAGAACAGCAACGAATATTTGACAGTGAACACACCAACCGAATCACTTAAACCAGCTCAGGAACAGTAACTCTTCTTCTGGGGGCCACCCAGAAGAAAAATCTCTCTTTTCAGCTGGGATTTTTTAATGAAAATGACTGGGAAATAACCCACAAGCTTGGTACTGTTTCACAGTATCTTAAGAACAACAAGAAACCCAAATATGCATAGCCCAGATTGGATTAGTCCACTCAAAGATTTAAATGATTTTGTAGCATTTTGCTTGGACTCCACCTTTTGAAAAATTGGATTAGTATTTTAAAAGAAAAATATTAAAACCTGAATAACCTTTTAATTTTCAAAACATAGAAGGAATGTGCATTTTTTAAATTCTTTTTCCATGTCTCCCATGTGGGCAATTTGTTTAATTATCCCCCTTCCATGAAAGGTTTTGGTCGTGCATAATAAACATCATGGAGAATCATTAAGTGCTGAAATGACAAATGTCAGCCATTGCCAATTCTCCTCTCTCCTCTTTGCCTGCACCATTCCCGCTGAGCTCAGAGCCCTGCTTGTCACCGCTGGATCAGGCTGGTGCTCTGGGAATGTTTTCTGGCTGGTTTTTTCCCAAGTGCTGATGTGGAATTAAAGCCTTGGTCCCTCTCCAGGCGGTGCGGGTGCACGTGCCGCAGCTTATGCCAGGATCAGACCCTCGGAGTCGAGGTCGGCCAAGGATGGTCTGTGCTCTAACCGTAAAAGATCACTGAGCACAGCCCGAAATCTTCTTCTGACAGACCGGGCTCTCGGGCTCTTCCCCGCTGGATTGCACAGCCATACATTAGACATGAATATAAAGCAGTAATCACACTTAATGCCACAGAGCTGCCAAACGTGCTTACAGATAACGACTCTATGGAAAGAAAGAAAACAGACACATCCCCTAAAATGTCTGTTGATCTGTTTTCAGACACTGTACATGCATAAGTTTTTTCACATTTAATTCAAATAATCAGTAATTAACTTGTGGCCTGCTTGAAATAAGAACATTTTGCCTTGTGAGGACTGCATTTCACATGTCACAGCATTTCACTGATGGTTTGTTTTCCAGAAAAAAAACCCTAAACATTATCTTCATAAACAACAAAGGAAACATCAGCATTCACATTTCCCCTCAGACGATTAAATTCGCGCTCGTGAAACGTGCATACGAGTTTGATGTTCGCAGCCCATTATCAGCTAGCGAGGGTGTAGGAATAGTACAAGCCAAAGGAAGCATTTCACTGAAAAATAACATTTAGCACATTTCTTCCCAGCTTGAGTGACATTCAGAAAATGGAAAGACAAGAAACAACTCGCAACTCACTGGAAGAGGCTCCGGTCTCCAGGCGTGCACCCCACCAGGCTGCCGCACACGCCGGCCTCATTCTGCGGTGGGTGCGGGACCGGTGGGACTCCTGGCCTGACTCCTCCTCCCCATCCCTGTGTCTGGTGCCTTCAGACACCAGCAGCGCTCGGGAAGGGGCGTCAGCGCGTGGGAGCGCAGCATCCAACCGCCCGGGAGGACGCCCTGCGCCGCGCCGACGGTATCCCCACCTCACTTCTAGCAGGCGGCAGCGGCTTGGGATGAATATTTATGTGGGAGTGCTAATTGATAACCAGCCCTTGAGCAGAGCTGATGCCAATTATGCAAACATAATCCCATGCACAGTTAAATTTGCTGTTCCCTCCTTCTGCCGCCCGGTGCAATGCCGAGCATGGTCTGACATGCAGCTGGGTGTAACCCGTGTGACTCTTTCCAAATGTGTTATTTCCATCATGATTCTAAACCCAATGTGGAGGTTCCCTGTTTGGGAAATTTCTCCTTGTGATGTTTCCAGGGCTTTGCAGCTCAGCAAAGTCACAGCCACTATGGGGAGCAGGGCTGCACACCCCAGGGATCTGCCTTTGAAGCTGCCAGCGCGTGGTGGATAAAAGCCAGTTGTTCAAGAAGCCCCTGTCCAGCTGGAGCTGAGACATGACAAAGGCATCTCCCCATGGACATGGTGCCAGAGCTGGCGATCAGGACAGGCGAGGAGCCCTGCCCCGGGCCTGGCTCCCCGGAGCGGAGGGGACTGAGCTGCCAGGCCCCTGGCCCCTGGGATGGCAACACAAGGCCCAGATGAAAGGGGACGGGGTCGCTACTCCAGGTTTAGCTGGAATAAGTACTGGTGTAAATGAGGTTCAAACAACAAATGAGGAGAAAAAAAATCCCCATTTTGCAAGAGGGAATTATTGGCTTTGAATAATTTGTCTACCTTTCAGCAGAGGATGGCTGCTGAGATACCTTTGTAATACCAAATATGGCAATTTCTCACCATGTAAGGGGGATAAAAAGGAGAAGATAGAGACTAAATCAATCACCAATAAAATGAATATTTAAAATGTCAGCTTCCTACACTCTTCATCTGATACTGTCCTTAAAATCAGACATCTTCACTAATTTATTACTGCCTCTCCAGGAGGTGCCTGTAAACACAGAGGCTCAGAGTGACACTGAGCAGACTGATCTCCTCTTTGCCTGTGGTCTTGCACCGCCACGCCAACACGCTGTGGCCTTACGTGAGGTATTACAGCAGCTTGTTAAAGCTTCTGGCAGGCATCATCAGCTAAACTTTCTTAAACTGAAAACAAACACTTTCCAGTCTCTCGCAAATCTCATCAGTTTCTCTGACTTCTGCTTTAGTCCCCTTATAAACGAGACAGGAGGGAGGGAAGGAGGGAGGAAGGAGGCTGCTGCGGACACGGCTGTTCAGCACTTCTCCTTCCTCACCACTCTACATGTATGTAAAATTTAAATGCATTTTACCACAATGAATTTTAGTCTCCTTTAACAAAATTTGAGGCCAGTTAATCTCAGGGAATCCTTCTGACTGAAGGGCTGTTTTCCCTGGACGCTAACACAGGGTGTGCTGTTATTAGTGGGAGACCAGAGGAATGTAATTAAATACATTTCGTGCAGCTTTTTGAGCTGTTTTAAAATGCACAAATTAAAATTAAACAAAACAAAAACCCAAAGAAATCCCCCAAAAAACCCCAACAAATGACTAAAATTAGAAATTCAAAATCAGAAATTCTTCAGAAAGGAGGCTGCTGCTGTACTTACTTGTTACCATCTGCAAGGGACAGTCACCTTTACATTAGCATTTCTTAAGCTCTGGAGCCAGGGATAGCTTAACTGGGTGAGCTGGATGTCTCTGGAGAGCATCGCTCCCAGACTTTAGGGACACGGAGGGCACGAGTCACGTGTGCAAACAGAAACCACGAGCCCAGAACAATCTGAACACACGCTTTCGCAAAACACATTCTTTCCCTCCCTGTGCTGCCCGTGGAGCAAGACACTCAGCCCTGCTGAACGGGGTGAGTCCAAAGCCATCGGCACCAAGGAGCGACAGTTACCCTGCCACCTGGGAAATAACTGGAATAAAGGGCTAGAATTTTTACTTGGTTGATACTAAGGGGGAACTGTTTCTAAGGAGAAGGGACACCCTGTGAGCTGTCGCAGCCTGCGAGCCTCTGCGTGCTGTTAGTGCAAAACCACCCATGTTACCACCTGCAGATATTACCCCTCTACCGTGACAGCCCATTTAGGGGCTGCTGGGAGCAAGTCCTGGCACCAGAGTGCAAACTGGGGAGGACCCAGCTTGGAGGTGCATTGGGAAGTCTCCTTTTAAACAGAATGTGGATTTAGTTTTGCATCTGGAGCCAGGTGCAGCACAGCAGCAGCAGGCATGGCTGGTTTGACAGGCTGCAGTGCAGCTGTGCCTTTGCCAACATCTCCTCTGGAAGAGAGCAAAAATGTGGAACCCGCCCCCCCCCGAAACCTGTCGAGGACAACGTTCACTCACTTTGGCTGGGTGTGACAATTCACTCAGAGCTGTAAAGAGTCAACGACATGAAAAGGCTGATAGTAGAGCTGGCTGTTTTGAAAGCCTGAGCGTATACACCCCGCATCTCCCCTGGCAAAGTCTGGCTGAAGATGATGCTGAAGGCCAAAATAATCTCCAGGTTGCCTGAAATTTGATGGCCATACAGGTCCTGTTTTGCACAGTGCTCTATCTTCCCACCACATCTGTTACTTTAAAGGCCACCTAACATTTTTCCAAAGGTCTAAAGTGAGACATCAACAAATGTATTCCTGGTTGTCCAATAAAGAAACCCCCCTAGTTTTAGTCTGAAAGGAGAATAATAGATTAGTACTAACTCACCTTTTAAAACAAACTTTGTGTGACTATGGCTGGAAGTGTTTTCCATAAGCTAAGCCTGCATAGATGTACTTGACTTGGAAATGACAAACTGTACCTATCAGAGATAAATAACTTCAAAAAATTATTTTACGTTAAAAGGGCTTCACAGCATTGCAAAGCTAAACATGAATGAGCACAACTCATCTTCCTCTCTTCTGACTAAACAAAACCCATTTTTTTCTAGGTGTGAAATGATAATTTGCTCAAAGTTCGCCTCCTCCCTTGACTCAAATGAGTAAATAATGCATCGTACATGAACCACAGAGCTTTCAGAATCCCAAGCTGGGTCCACTAGCAGTTCAGGCTGGATGCCTGCCCACGACGTTGGCTGAAGGTGCCAGCCCATCGCTCCGCGGACGGACGGACCCGCTATCCCACTTTCTATCTCACTGCAACCCCAGTGAGGCCCCTATCTTAAAAAGGGGGGGGGGAAAGCACTGGTTTCAGTAACAGATTAAGTGTTTTGAGAACTGCCTCATTTTCAGAGAGAGAGGAGCTCTTGTCACACACCGTGGCACCGGCTCTGCCCCCTGAAGCAGCAGAACCCTCCCCTGCAAGGTGCCGGGAGCCAACAGCTCCTACTGAAATCAATTAGGGTCAAGTCAATGGAGCTGAGAGTACTTAAAGCTGTTCAGGAAGCACTCAGGGCTTGGTAAAATGATGGCATCGTGTAATTTAATTAGTACAGTTAAATAATCTGATTCTTTCAAGCAGGAATTAAAAAAAAATAAAATAAATAAAGCTTGATTTTTCAAAGGCAATTGGAAAACATCACCTCAAACCACTCCATTCCTCATAACTAAGAACATAGTTATTTTATAGCTTCCACATTAGAGGCCATTAGTGTGGACTTTGCACGTAACGCAGCAAGTTTATTTAGGATGTACAACAGCCACCCCTTCATTCTGATGTAGTAAATCAATGCATCTAGTGATGTATGTTTAGAGAAGAAAGTACTTAAACTGCAGGATATTTGGAAAGTATCAATCGATCGGTTGGTTATAAATTATTTTAGTATCCTCTTCATAAAAATAATCCATGAAGGGGAAAAAAAACCCAAAACAACTTAGCCTGAAGTCTGAGAGAGCAGGTGGCTAAATAAAGGGTGGGGAACACCCCGCTGGCTAACAGCAGCACGCGGTGTGTCGGTCGCTGTCGGGACACGGAGGATGCCGTGCCATCCCTGCGCTGGGTCGGTTCTGCAGGGCGTTCTCCGAGGCACGGCTGCGCTGCCACGCTTTGACTGGGGGCCAGTCTGCAAGCTGATTGTGCTTTTTAAATTTTTTTAGGATTTAGATAACAGTTGGGGGTTAATGACATAGAAGAGACGTGGACGAGTTTATCCTGAGCTGCTGAACACTATAAAAATGCATGGCAAACATAAAAAGATGGTGACTTCAAATAAATCCTGAGAAGAGACCAAAATATGCATCATGAGAGTATGGGCGTTACGCCTGTTCCCATGTCCTTGGGAATGGCAGCAAGAGCCAAGGGACACAGCCCTGAACATCACCTGTGCCCTCACAAGACTGGGAATCACAAGGGAAGAGTCTGAGGTGGTGGTGCAGAAATCACCCTAAACCCCAGGAAGTGTTGGTGGCCTGCCAGGCTCTCACGCAGACACTCCCCTCTTGGATGGAGCTCCCTCCTGCAGGGAGTTCTCCCCTTTTCCAAGCAACATAATACAATTTAATCCGTCCAACAAGTTTCCAGACACACTGGAGGGATGCTCCAAAGCCATAGGCACGTAGCTTTTGAGACACAAACTGTTGCACCTGAGACCCAGACAGTTCAATGAGGTGATTGAAGGCTGATCACACACACAAAGACCCAGCGAGGATCAGATGAGCAATGATGGGTGAGGAACCCCAGTAACCTACAGAGGTAGGGACCCTGATGAGTTGCTGTCTGTGGGGCTGCCAAAGGAGGAGCACCAGTACCTGGCCTGGGGGAAAGCCCCCGATGTGGGTCACAGAGAGGACCCCCTTCCTGAATGCCTTGCAGAGAGGAGGGGGTCATTGCCTACAGGGTGCAGGACTCAGGGTGGGATGCAGAAGAAAGAGCATTCTGGGATTGTGTAAAGCTCACTATGGGAGAAGCTGGTGAAGACAGGGAAAGGGAGGGACCAAGGCGGATCAGCAAGGAACAAATGGTGTGGAAATGGAGACATGGTCCCAGAAACATGCCTGTTTCAGAGAGTTCCCCTAACCAGCTAGTAACCCAAGGCCTCTTCCTGACACCTGAAATGTGAGCAATATTAGCAGGCACTGACGTGGATAAGAAGTTCCTTAAAACATCCTCATAGTCTTTCTAAAAACATTCTGACATTCCTACTAGTAAATGTGACACAGCTCTGAAGCAAGCTGCGAAGCTCTGAGTGCCCCATCCTTATCCATCCACCCGAGTCCAGCACCGAACTCGCATTTACTGTCAACAACACAAGTGTCAGTAAAGAGGTAGATGCCCATAGCAACACGTACCAGTCTACGGATTTCTCTCTCACACTCCCTCTTAATTCTGCTGATTTCCTCTTGGTGCAGGTGATACACGCTCCTTATCTCTGCTGCTTTAATTTTGTCAGCCTGGATGACCATAGTTAAAGCCTCTTCCACTTGTTTCTTAGCCCCCTTCAGCTCTGAAATTTCTTGCTGCATTTTTATTTTCTCAACTTCAAACCCCTTCTTGGCCTCCTCCTTCGCTTCCGTGAGCAGCACTGTTTTCACCTTGTCAGGAGCCCCGTCACGTACAGCATTGAGAAGGGTCTGGAGTCTCTGGATTTCATTATCTTTAATTTTTATTACTCTAAGTAGTTCAGCTTCGTGCTGTCTCAAAAGTGCTTCTCGAACAGCCTGGAGCTCCTTCATTTTCTCTTCATGAAGTTTGACTTTGAGCTCTGTTACCACCACCGTACTTTTATGCTGTTCATGCTCTTTGATCTGCTTAACTTCCTGATTTTTCTCTCTTTCCAACTTGCTGACCTACAAGGAAAATCAAAACCATCATTTTAATCAACAGAATGATTAATACAAATTACGGTATTATCTAACTTCATCCTATTTAAGGATCACTTAACAATACTGGACCTTAACGTGGTATGTTGGTGCCTGAAGGCAAAAGCCCAGTCAGTCAGTGTTACCTCACACAGAACTGCACCTTTGGCGTGCTGTTCATTCTTTATGACCAAATACTTCATCACATCTTAAACATCACTCTTACAGAGGTTCTGGGTAATTCCAGACTCGCTGAGCTCTGCACGCAGCCTTCGGGCTGTAGACTCACAAAGAACAACTCCCTCTCTTAAGCTTTTTGCGCGGAGAAAACGCGCATTACAAAATTCAGGTGTGGATATTTGCTACGTTGTGTTTCATTACTCAAGTGTTTATTGGGAGAAATGTTGTGGTCAGTTCTGTTCAGTAAAGAGGAATTTTTTCTTCCTCAGCTGACACAATATTCTTGCTAAGAATATGCCTAAACCTGCCTCACAAATGCGAACGCTGCAGAACCAGACCGTGCACGTGCGAAGAAAAAACTGTAACGTTATGGGGAGCTTTCAGAATTCTCCTAAGGAAAAAGAGATCTGTGGAAATAAGAAAAAGAAGCCTGACAAGTTTGTAGAAAAGGGTTTTCTTTCACTGGAAACCAGCATAAGTGGAAATATCTGCATGTATAGAAAAAGAGAAACAAAACCGTGTCATTAACACTTTGCAAATCATTGGTGCTGAGGGTGGAGGCCTAGGCACAGACGCCGATTTTAGCATCGCGTTCTGGTTTTAGAATTAATTAATAATTCCTCAAAATCTTAGGGACTCTTTAACTTGCCCAATTCGGTGCCCTAAACCAACATAAATACGTGTTGTAAATTTATGCAAGCAACACAAACCCAGGTGAAGGAACTGTCCATACCCAAAGGCTAGAGGAAGTGGATGCTCAGAGAGCAGACCAATGTGTGTGTTACGGGTGCTAGAAACAGGGTACTGGTTAAGATCATGCACATTTAGGAGGTCACCAGGGGCTTGAGGAGGGAGTCTGAATCCTGACTTCAGTTTTCGGCTGGATTTCTGCAGGAGCTCTCACAACACATCCCCAGAGAACACAGGAGAAACCAGATGCTGAGCGTGCTCAGGCGCACAGATCCAAACTGCACTGTGTGCACACACGTGTGCAAGACATAAAAAGCTCCGCGCAAGCCCCAAACAACCGCATTTTATCAGATGCATTTTAAGCAATGAATTATTCAGTGCAAATAACTAACTGTATCAGACCACAGAAAGGTGAAATGACATCTCAATTTAAAGCCATACCATAAACTCAGAAGAAGCCATGAGGAGAAGTGGCTGGGGAGGACAGGGAGAAGGAAACCTGGGCCCTCAATCTTCAAACTGCAAATTCTGCTTCACAACAAAAGGATTAAGAGATGCTCTGTTTACATACATATACCTCACCACCCTTGAGAAGCTTCCTTAAAAACTGGCTTCATAGTCTACAATGCCTAATAATGCCTAGTAATGAATGAAAAAGTGCAGAAAATTATTCTGTCCCTGCATGGTAATTTACATTTCTCTCAACAATCTGGAACCAAAACCCCCCCACACTCATCCGTAAAACTAACAGAGGGGATGGGGGAAAAGCAAATCAATTTTTCATGCCCTGATGGAGAAGTGTTTTGAAGGCTGTGGCTGAATGCTCGTAAAGCCCAGGCTCGGGCTGCGTGGGCTGCTGCTCTCTCAATGGCTCGGGGTGAAACTGTGGCTCCTTAAACTCTGGCAGTCAGAGAAGGGGCAGTGCCGTAGCCTACTGCCCTACCCCTGGAAACTGTAGGCAGGCAGTCTGAAGGATTTTAAGCCTAAAATCCAAATGCAATGACTGTAAATGTGAAAGAGAAGAATCAGCAAAGCTTCTGATTAGCACAGAAGAGCATCCAACCCCTCCACCTAGCAATCCTCAAAAATAGGGAAATATTTACTAGAAAAAAATTGTAGTGAGAGGAACAAAGGACGTGGGCAGCTTTCAGCTCACCACTACAATCGGGCCATCTGTTTTGAGCAGCTGTTTGTTTTTCCAGACCTTTTGCTGGCATTTAGCCATGTGATTTTTCAACTTCATTTCTTGCCGGCTGGGGGGAGCAAGTGCTCTGCCCACAGCTGAGCCCTGCCTGCCTGGGACTGGCCACCATCTCGGCTCCGCTTTCCCGCTGAGAGCTGTACCCCTAAAGCACCCTCGCCCTCACAGTTCTTTTGTACCGCACAGGCAGGTACAGCCAGGGCAGGTTGAGGTTGGAGCTGAGGAACAATTTCTTCAACCCCCTGCAGGGTTGTCCAGGGCTGTCCCAGGCTGCCCAGGG
>JANHGN010001309.1:18699-42646 GCA_024605025.1 Megaceryle maxima | reverse complement strand
ATTGCCTTTTCTAGTAGCTGTGCTTCTCAGATACAGCTATTAGGTTAGTAAAAAAAATAAACATTATTCTTGTTCATATTGCTAGTTCCAAGTTTCACAGTTTAGGAATATCACCAAAACGAGCTCCCATCTCTTTTTTTTTTCTGCATTTTTTCTGCATTAACCTTTTTTTTTTTTTTTGTATGTTCTGGTAACAGCTGTTTATTGACTAAAACTTAAAAATTACAGTGTAAAAATAAACATGCATTATGATAATTTCAATTTTAATCTTAATAGAGGTATTCCAATGTTTTTACTTGCTCCAAGTTCCTTTGCATTTAAAGTTTGTTTCCATCTTCATGCCATTTGTAAAAACACATGATCTGGCACGTGTTTATTTTAAAGTCAAGATTTCATATGGCCGATGATAAGTGACAGCTTCTATGGTGATCAAGGCAGTTGTATCATATTGCAGAAAGAAGCCACAGGTAATGGAAAAAAGACAAATAAATGAAAAAAAAAACAAAAACAAAACAATAAAACCCCAGGCTCTGCTATGGAGGGAAAAGATGCTGTGCTGCATAGTAAAAAGCTGTCATATTAGCAAAGTAACTCGTGGAACATGGGATGAAGAGCAGAGTCTTTTAGAGCTGCTATGGAGACAGATTGCTCCTGAAGGATGTTTGCTACTGCAGGGCTGCAGCTGGTAGACTGCCTACTTAAGAGCAAAGTAAACTTAAGCCTGGTAAAGGACTGCTGTGAAAAAGTACACTCCAGATAAGCGTACTTTAATCTCTGGAACATTTAATTGGTTCAGCAGCATTTTCTAGTGCCTGAAGTTTTCAAATTTGCAAACATATTCATGACATTGACATAATTACCATTTTCTAGGTTTTTTTTTTTTATGAATCCACTAATAGTAGTAGCAGAAGACATACTCATTTTACTCAATACAGTTATGACTCATATAAAATTATAAAGCTAATATCTGTCCTTGAAAGTGTCCTGACCATTACTTCTCTGCATCTTAATGTAGTACAAGGCTGCTGTAGGTCACTGTGCTGATCTGTCTAATGAGGTTTGAATGTGTTTGAGTCTCAGAGTATGCTTTCCATGCAACTAAGCAAAATTAATCCTTTCAAAACTTCCTATTCAGTTTGTGGTCTTTGAACATCATCTCCATTAGAAGACTGTTTTGACGGATTAGCTGTTGATAATTAGTATTTTAAAGCATACTTCACTCCTTACAATAGGCATTCTGGTAACTATCAATCAAATATTTTCATATATAAGATACAGTTGGAAATTTGATTTGTAAGACAAAGAAGTCTTCCAGCTTCCTTACTAATGCTTTTGACTCCCAGCTCCCAAATGTTTTTTTCCAAGCAAGCAGACTGAAAATTGAGTGTAAAAATAACTCACAAGCCCCTGTCCTGGTGCACTGTGGCAAAGGGTGAGCAGGTAGAGTTTCTAACAAGCCCTCGTTTCTTTCACTGATGTTAAAGCAGCTGGCAAGTTCAAAGGACTTGAAACCACGTGTAACAAAATTTCAGAGTGCTGCTTCTGAGATGATATGGCAACATAGGTTAAAGTTAGGGGGAAAAGGGGGAGCAATTCGCCTTTATGAGGGAATTTTAACACTTCCATGGGAGTGCTTGTGGTCTACTGGAAGAATAGTTAGTGGCATCCTGGAAGAAAGGGAAGCTTCTTGTGTCCTGCAGGATAACCAGGCTCCTGAGTAATAAACCAGTGACTCTGACAAATATATTCCTTCCACTTCCTGAATCATGTTCTTTCCCACCCCAAACATGGTTAGTTGCCAGTTTTCTCACAGATGTAGAACTACAACTTTACACAGTAAATATCTAAACACCTGCTTGGGTGTCATACCTTTCTTTAGCCATTTAACTTCTTGTCTTTTATCCTTTTGGTGCTATTTTTTTCTCTTGGCACTTTTTTTAAATCCATCTGGGATGGCAGTTGATCACAAGGATATAACATCATCGTTATTCATTTGGTTTTCTGCTTTATGAAAATATGCATAGTTTGGATATAATGACATGAAGGAAAGAAACCTTTAAACATAGTAGAAATTTATTCAAGTGAATTACTTCCAGGCCTTAGCAGATTCAAGTACCATAGAGAACCAGACCCTTGCCTATGTCTTTTGACTGTGGAGCTCAAAGTGCTATGATAGGTCTTCATCACCCATTTCATCCAGTCACTTGTGTCAACATGGATGGTCTCAGTCTGTTGCACCAGCATACAGTATACATCAGTGCATACCTCTTGCTCCAGCCCACAGCGTAGAAATTATCAGATGGTGTTCACCTAAGGAAGGAGATGATATTAGCTACATCAAAGAATCATGTATTTTAAAGGGTGCTGTTTCATGAAAATGTGTTTGAATAGCTCAAGCATGGAAATTCCAGTCATAAAAGTATTATTTCTCCATGCCACTGTGGTGGCTTTTTAGTTTTGGGGTTTTTGGTTGTTTTTTTTTTTTTTTTTTTTTTTATTATGTTTATTATGTTTGAAATAACTTTATCTGATAAGACAGTAAAACTGTCATAGAGATGAGTAAATTTAAAAGAAAGTACTGATTGGGGGCAGGTGTTGACTGTGTGCAGAATGCTGATTAGGACTTTAAAAACGGTCAGATATGTTCAGGAATAGATTGAGTCACTAGCATTGTTTAATAGTCTAGATTAACAAAAATGCCTTTCTAAGAGTTTTTGGGGAGCTGTAATGCTTGTGTATTTCTCCAGCTTTTCTGTGAAGGATGATATGTCTCAGGAAAATTTCCCTGCAGCTTCTACCGCTATTATATTTTCTCAAGCCTAAGTGACTTTCACTTTGCTGTTTCAGATAGCAAATGTTTATATATGAGATATTTATATATATAAAATGTTTATATAGCTAATGCATATATACAAGAATTGCACTTTTCTTTGTGCACCCCAAAAATTCCCCAGCACAGTGCTATAAAGCAGAAACATCCATGCCTTGCAAAAAACTATACATGGGGACATCTCGACCTTGTAAAGTAATTTGAGTGTGATCAAGCATAACTGATTTTCTTCTATCTGGTTCCGCCGTTTCACATACAGGAATCTGCAAATACGATGCTGATGGCTGCTTTGAATAATGAGTCCTGTTACAACAAATGTTGCCCTCCTCTTTGTGGGACAGATCCTTTTAAAATATCCAGCTCTATATATGTTATGTAAATAAGTTCCTTTCCTATAAGCCTTTTCTGCTAGTTCCCTTGCTGAGATCATGCAGCAGGGTTCGTATATATAATACCTAATAAAGTAACCTTACTTTAGGTTATTTCTCAGCTTGCAAACAACCTTTCTCTATGACCTTGCAGTCACGCTGCCTTCTTATGAGCTGCAGTTCCTGGTTGAACTCAGGACACAATTGCTGAGTGTTACAGCTGGGCTGGCACAAAAATGCCACTTATTACATGGAACTACATTATTCTGCTAAGAGCTATATGCTTAAATACTTAGCAGTGCTGAGTCTTTCCAAGCTTATTTCTAAAGGAGCAGGCCTTTTAGGTGTTCTCGAAGTACAGCTGACTTAGGGGAGTTGGCTCACATGTACAAATTTTCCAGAAATTTGCTGCAAGGCCAGAATTTGACTGGGAAGGTTAATCTGAGGAGTACCGTAGTTAGGTCTTGTTTCCACATGAAAACTTCTTGATAATTTTGGGGTTTTATCAGGATTTATTTATAAATGTTTTGTTACTTACTTGTTAGCTGATTTGCAATGTGTTGTAATAGGAGAGTACCTAGGATGTCACCCATGCTCTTCCAGCAGACACACTTCACTGTACTATGAAATGTCAACCCTAAATAATTGCAAAATATTCTAAAAAGAAGCAGTTGCTTGTTTTGCTGCAAACTTAGCTACTCAAGAACCTGCTATTGTTTCTTCAATTTTTTTTTTTTAGTAGATTGCAGTTTTATTTGATCTTCTGATAACTTTGGGGTCTGTTGGAGAAAACAGTTTTACTGAAGGTATGACATAGACATTAATTGTGAGGGCACTGCTCTTTCACAAAGTCCCTGTTTTGATTGCAGGAATCCCTGTAGATGGCAGAAGGTACATAAAGTCTGTAGAAAAGAACTTGGTGACTGTTTCTTGTATGCTGATTATTTTTACTAAATGTTACAAATATTTTGTATTTTATATATATATATAGATGTCCTTATTAACTGCTTCAAAGAGCTGCTTGTTACTATAGGATCTGAATGTTTTCCAGAAGTATTATTAAATTTATTTTCACAATTATGAGAGAAGGGAAGAGGTGTCTTAGTTTGGAAAAAAAAAAGTAATGATTAAAAGGAAAGGATTTTTAACAGGATAGAAATAGAAAATACCTATTATTTGAATGCTCTTTTTTGTGTATTTAGGAACTGTCTTGTCAAAATACTCGATAAATTGAGACCTCGTACCACCTTCTGTTCCATGTGTAACTCCCCAGGCTTGCAGCTCATCAGACTGAAGGACCTTAAAATCAGTCACCCAGACCCTGAGAAGCTCACAAAACGTTGGACACTTAGGTGAAGTTTAAGCACTTAGCCTAGTACCACGGGAGATCCTAGTGGTAGAAAAAGAGTCAGGATCTCCTTTGCTACAGTTTATCTTCTGTAACTACCAAGTCATCCTCCTTTTCTGATTCCTTTTCCGAGAGACATGTATGACAAATATTCTTGTAAATGGAGCAGGTGGACTGTCTTCTACTGCAGTTCTGGTTCAGCCTTGGATCATGTCCTTTTTTGATGTGAATGAGACAGAAGTCATGGAGAAAAAAACATCAGTCTTTAATCACAAAAACTGTCAAGAACTGAGCTATATCCACTGCAAATCTCTGTCCCTTTTGAGCTAATTGGTTAACTGATGGCTAATACTCGTTAGTCAGGGGACCCATCTTTCCCTGCCTGGTGCTTACAAGGCTGTATGGTAGAATGATAAATCAGTATTTGAAATTCTGTTATTGGTAGAATTAATTTAAAGCCCAGCTCCTTCACAGAAAACCATCTGTTCCGCAAATGCAGGTTAAATAGGGTCAGAATTTCAGCTCATTCTAAAATACAAATGTCTAATGCAAGGCGGATCTCCAGAAAGAGGTGAAGATAGGTTACTTGCCTTGTTGACACCTCTTTGGAGTCCAGGTTTCTGATGCTGATTCTCTGAGAGAGAAGTACAGTGGCAGTGTACCCTAATCCAATCCAATCCAAGGTGTTATTTTCTCAGATGTGGGAAAAGAGTCATGTGCTCACACCTTATCAACTGTTGCTAGATACGGCATGGTTACTCCCTTTGTGTGAAAACAAGAAAGGTGGGAAAATCTACCACCCTGCCTTTTATTTTTTTCCCCCCACTTGAAATAAAATTTTTTTAATACTGAAATTTACAGACGCCTTTTGTATGCTGAAAATACAAACCATACACATTTTTTGTAAATGCAGCGGAGAAGGGGTGTTTTCCTTTGAACTCATCAGGACATCAGACCTTTGTGACCTAACAGTCACTGGTTCTGTCAGCAGTTGTTTTTGCTATGGGTGTGTTACTGCCTGACATCTCAAACTTTCAGATTTCTGCTAGCTGCACAGTTCTACTGCTGCTGAAATGTGCCTGTTCAGAAGTGTTGTTTCCATTCATGTTTTCAACAAGAGTGTTGTGTTTTCTGACGTATTTTAAGCACCAAAGCACTGTAGTTTCCCTCCAGATGATCTGGCAGACCAGCAAGAGGAACTAGAGAGGAACCCTAGCCTTTAGGGGTAGGAGAGGCTCTAAAAATGGAGCTTTATTTTTGAGATCATCTTTAGGAAGGACAAAAGGTGGTGATGCCGTTACCTGATCCTTTGCCCACTGTCTCCTATTCTTATTTCTGAGCAAACACCAGGGGACAGAGCATCTTCCTGGCACAGCAGTATTAGGGTTATGAGGAATTGAGCCTGAGCAGACCTGGTCATCCTTTGTACCTTAAGTGCAGACAGTAAAGACAGAATACTGGGACTATGTATTTTATGCAGTCTGGAGAGCTGGTGAAACCTGTATGTGTGAGTTCTGGTGCTGAGCCTGCTTCTGAAACAAGAGAACCCTGAAGAGATGCTTTTCAGGTCAGAGTAAAACTGGGAGGTAATTGCACGACTTAACCATAAGCATCTCAAGGCAGGAGCATGATAGAAGTTCCCCTGATGTTTTGGGAAAGGTAAGTGAAACCCCAGCCTATTTCCATAATATTTCAAAACAGTAAAACTGATAAATTAGAGACAGTAGGAAATACTCCTGTTAATGAATCCCCCTGTGCAGTTCAGTTAATTTCATTTTAAAGAGGAAGGCCTTCCAATGGCATTAAAAGCAATTTCACATCTTAAATTAATTCAGTCATGCCTCTGTAGTAAAGAATGCATTACCCTTTTTATTTCTACCTGTGAAGACTGCACGTAGCTACATGTGAATTTGAGACACGATGGTTAGACTGATCCACACATAGTTGAAAGTGATTAATCTCATTTTTAGAAGATATTTCCTAATAAATACATCTCTTTATCAAATAGGGTTTCAGAAGGGAATGATTAACCATTTACTGAATTTAGATATAAAGGGCAGCTTTTTATAGCCTAACATTTAGTAATTTCTCTAAATATACAGCAGTTACTTTATAGAATATATTAATGTGCATTAAGGGTAGATGTGACTCTCTCTGAGAGGAAAAGTCTTGTCAGCTCTTAAAAAGATCTCCATTTATCTAACACTAAATGTAAAATTCTGTGATATTTTGAAACAATTTTTAATAATTTCTTCAGATTTCCTCAGGGTTTCAGTGATTGTTACATTTAGATTAACTATAAAGATAGGGGTAATCTGTCAGCACATACTTCAGGTTTGTTTTTTTTTTTGGTAGTGGCTGCTTGGTCTTTCTCATTCTCATCATAGAGTAGACAAACTGTAACCATTTTTAATTGCCAGCAGGTATTTCTGAATTTAAAACAATCAGTTTGGAGAGGCTCAGTTTGAGGCAGAAGCAGATTTGGTCCTTTGTATCCATTCAGTATTACAAACTTGTTTAACAGGTAAAGCAAATTTATTTTTAAATATGAGCTAAGATTCAAAGATCAAAATTCTTTGCCTACTGTGGGCTGAGAGAAATGGGCCTAACACAGGCAGAGGTCTGTTAAAACATGTAACACTTCAAATGGACAATATTGTGTACCATATATTTTATTTTAAAATTAGGCTTTACAGGAGGAGCTGGTTTTACTTGATATTTATCATGTGACTTTACAGGTCTAGCTGAATTGCACTTGAAAATAAGTTTTAAAAATAACCTGATGCAAATGTTACAAATTCAGAAATAAGTTGAAATGTAATTCTTTCATGGAGAGAGCATCACAGAGCCTGACTTTTTAAAATCGTGCTGAAAAGAGTGAGCACTGTATAAAAAAACCCCAAAACAATAAAATACAAACTCAGTGGAGGACAGTCCTTAAGTCTTCCTAACTTTTGAAGAAACTTGGAATTGTGCTGTGGAGCATGTCCCTTTATGTCAAGATAGCATGGCAGATTCAGTCCTGCATCCAGCCAGTATCTGAAGCATCATATCCTCAACCTTTCAGCAGGAATCTTCCCATTGACTAGGAACAAAAATTGTCATGAATCTAATTTCTGGATTTTTATACATGCTGAAAGTGTGGTATATAAAGAGAGGAGATACTGCATTCATTAAACTCTTTAACTCATTAAACTCATGACAATTTTTTTTTTTAAGCAATTTTCAAAGACTGTTAATAAGCTGATGAGATTTAGAAATCTTTGGACAGACTATGTGATGGGGGCAGATGAGTGTTCAACAGTTATTTACCAGCACATTATTTGAATTAGTATTGCAACAGGATGGAAGTTTCCATGGGAGATTGGTATTCTGCTGGGTACGTGAGGCAGTCTATCTTGGCTGCTCAGTGCAAGTCTTAGATGGCTGTAATGTAAGTTGAGCAAAACTGCTCTACTTTGCACAAATATGCTGCACAAATTGGGCTGTTTTAGTGTTCAAGTCAAAAGTGGGTGATAGATCTGCTTTTACAAGGAGAAATCCATAGGGTTTGTTTCTTGATGCCAGAAAATAAACTAGGTACTTAGTTGGTACTTGAAATACAAGAGAGACCAGGAAAGTTTTTTAAGTCATAATTCTGCTTTACTTTGTCCATGGCACAAAGTCCAAGTCCACGCCACCTCCTACATCCTTTTTTCTTCATTAGTTTTTCAGCCCCCAGAGTGGGAGGAGAGCTATGCACCCCAGAAGACACCTCAGATTGAAGACCAAATCTACCTCATTGTTCAAAGGGCATCATGGAACAAACAAAACAGCCATAGCAGAGCTGTTCATCATATATTACAGAAAAGGGTCAGAATCTGTCTTTGGAAACAAGGCATACCAAAATAAATCCCTTTTCCTCAGATTCTGGAATTGCTTTGTTATCAGAAGACTTTTTTTTTTCTGCTGCTTTCTGCCTGTTTTTGAAAACAGATGTTTGGCAGCCAGCTGCTCCCAGATTCCCAGTATGGAAGGATCCAAGCTACATCCCAGATCTGTTGGTTACCTGGAGCTGACACTGGTTTGCCAAGCACTGGTCCTGTCCTCTGAGCAATGAGTCAGAACATGAGAATTCCTGATACACATTTCCTTAGGGCATCAGTCAGATGTTACAGTTGATTTTTATTTTTTTTTTAAAGTTACTTATATTCTCACAGTGGTTCGACCATGTAGCACCTTTTTTAGCATTTCTAATCTGAATACATTCTTTAATCCTTTATTGAAAGCATCAAAACATTTTTGTGGAACATAACCTCCAGGCACCATGGACAAGTATTGTGTTATGCAAGAGCTATTTCTGATGTATTAAAGATTAACATCTATGTAAAAAGTTAATCGGGAATAAACATCCTGTGCTGATAAGGTAAAAATCACTCTCCATTTAGTAATTGCTCCTAATTTAAGAGTTCTCAAATTAGATGTCAAAAGTGTTTTGGTTTTTTTTTAGCCAGACATCAGCCCATGCAGTAGTCAGTTGGGAACATATATATATTTTTAAAATTGTGTTATTTACAGTGACTGACCTTTTTCATTTGACTTTTCATCTTTATTAGTTAATATAAAGGTAAATCCGTTCCTTTTCCATTGTTGCACTTTTAGTTGTAAGCTCAGGCTGATGAAAGGATTGATTGATCTCAAAAATATTAAGTTAATTGAACTTGCAAATATTTATTAAAGGAAGCGTGAATTTGCCTCAGATCTGTTTGTTAAGAAACACTTACTTGTGCTTTTAGTTTTGAGGGCATACTTTATTTTAGGTTAAACATTCATTTTCAGTTAAAGCTTGCATTTAGATAAGTTTCAGTACAAACATAGGTAATTCACTATGATAGTACTTTAGTACTAAAAGTGTACAATAAAAACCAAAACCAAACAAACCTAAAATTATATAGAGATAATAGTTTTTTCTACCACTAACATGTCAAAAAGATGACACTGCTTGTACTGTGTAAATGTTAGGAACACTTTTTTACAAAAATGAAAAAAGATTAAATGGGGAAAGACTAGGCTAAGAAAAAAAAACCAGTAATCTATTCCTAGGGATGAATTGAGACACCCAATTATTAGGGAGAAAAGAGCCCAAAATCTAAAGAAGCACTGACTGTAATAGGCATTCTGTGACATCTGAAGCATGTGTATAGGCTGAGAAACAAAGTCATTATTTGTACTGGAATATTAATTTGCATTTTTTTTGTTCCCATGAACTTGGCTTCCCAATCTTAAATTTGTATTTGACATAAAGTACTACAAAAGCACATTAAACTGATAAAGAAGTGATGAGCTGTAAGAATGCCCATGATACATTCTGAAATTTTTCTCTAAACGCAATTTGAAAGTACAATCATAAGATTTCCAAATACTTTTCAATATTTTGCAAGTGTCAAACCTCAGAGAATCCGCATAGTTTGTAATCAAAATTAAAATATCACATATAACTGGGGAGAACATGGTACAAAAAAACTTGAGTCTTATGAACTTTTCTTTGGCTTTCTCTAGCATTGAACAGTACAGAACTCATGGGTATGCTTATTTCTGGAGTTTGCTCAAGCTCTCATCATTTTTGCTTTATGGTTAACTGTTATAAGTTCTCTCATAATCAAAATAAGCTTCCAACTCTCAGACGTGGAATAGAAGATTGTCATTTGTACTCTGCTCCTGAGCCTCCTTGGATGAGATTACATGTAACCCTGCTCCTTGGCATACGTTAGAGAGGCCCATAATGATAGGACTTGCAATTCTCACAGGCAGCCTCCCTTAAATGACAGAAAGTTTTCATGGCTTTCCTCATCTTTTCATGCTCCTGGACAGATAGTGTAGAGCACTTCTCCCTCACCATTTGGATGTAAAAGAATGCAATAAAAAGTAGATTGCAGAAGCAAATTGGAGGAGTAGGTATTTGGAAGCTGTGGTCCTGAGAACATTCTCCCTGTCCATTACCAGCAGGAAAAGAGAAAAACCCCAGTGAGCATGTATTAGGTTGCTTACTACCCCCACCTGTAGTTAAATTTGTCCCCCGTCACAAGCCATATGTTGCTACTCCTTTGGGAGGAGTCTGAAGTATTGGGGGGAATTTTATGAGTAAAATGCTGTTGGAGAGGCGTTATGTCTTCTGGGGAAGGAGAAGAAAAAGGTGACAGGCAGTGTCAGACTCACCTCCCTTCAGCCTCCCCTAGTGAAAGGGCAGCCTGCAAGGCTGGTTCTGGTTTGAATTCCCTAGTATTTCTAGCAGTCAGCAGGCTCTTGGCTGGGGCATTTCAGTTTGTGTATAATTTAAGGTATCATATATTAATTGAAGGGTAAAGATGTCAGTTATTTAGGGTTTTTAAGGTTTTCATAAATTAAACCTATTTTAACAGTGATGTTAAAGGCACAGATAAAATATTTGCATCTCAGCAGAAGCCTTATCTAGCTATTTTGGATATATTTCTTGGACTATTTCCCTCAGTTACTTAACTTTCATTTAATTTCTTCCAAGGACTGTCAGAAAGATTCCCAAACTGGCTGAAGATGTCAGCTAGACACATTGAACTGTGGCTTGAAATGTTTAAAAGCAAAATCCTGTAAAATGGAGATAAACGGTGAAGACATTTCTGCTATAGTCATTCAGTTGAAGCTATTTATACTTCATTTGGTTCTATATTTAATTATGTTGCAATTTATGTTCCAGTGGAATACAGCTACAAGATGACGTATTATGCTTTTAAGCAATAACATTGTGTGCTGTTCTTTCCTGGAAAAATTAGTATATTGGATAAATTATGCCACAGTTGGCAGGCAGGATTAATTTTGACAGTAAGCTTTAAAGCAGTGTAACTGGAAAAAAAATTAACAGATGTGCATGTTTGCTGAAGAATCTGGATTTTCAAATTATTACATGTGTTACAAATTGCAAATTAAGGCTACTTGAAACCATTTCCACCGTCTGTGCCTGCAACTGTGTTCTTAGTCTCCATGATCTGCAAATGGAAAGCTTTTCTCCTGCTAGATCAGAAACTGCTAAGAGTAACTCTCAGCTTTGTTAGCTCGTTTTGTGATGCAGTTCAGTAGATGTAACTATCACCAAACTACACGAGCATACATTTTGCTAATTACCATTAAGCAACCAAAAAAAAAGACAAGAAAACATTTCTTTGAAAACGAGAGCAAAATTATAAGTTTTTATGATGTCTGTTATAATGTTTTTATTTTCAAATAAGCTTGAATATTTCTTAAGGGCAGGCTGAACTGTAGGGGGAAGCAGCATGTGCTGAAGAAGAGCAAACGACACCAGAGCTGCCAGAAACAACTTGGAAACAGCTAAAGAAGGGAAAGCAGTTCAGGGGCTTGTTAACAAGTTTGGGTATCCAGTGACCAATTCACTGTGGCTCTCCACAGGAAAGCTACAGACTAAGGGAAACCCAGACCTCTGTTTACAAGAGATGCTGATGTGCCCTAACTTGAACCATAAGCTTTTAGAGTGGTGTATAATTTGCTGTATTTTACCACATCATTTCACATGTTCTTGTATTTCTGTAGGATGTGTCCATACAAACTGCTTCTTACAAACTGCTAAATGGTTAAGTGCTTTCATCCAAGCTTATTTTTCTGAATGGGACATCATCTTACCAGATCTGTAGCGTTTCCTTTGTGTTGTAACTACAGCAGTGCTTTATCTCACTATAAATGGAAAAGATCATATCAGACAGATCTAGAATAACAGATACAAACCAAAAATAATTTAAACTATTTAAGTAATTTAAATTAACTAAGGGCTTCAACTCACAGATGCTGAATATTTGAAAAGGCTAATTAGCATCTTCATTAGATAATGGAAACTTTAGATTAGGTTTTTTCTTGGGAAGCAATGACTGAGAAAATTAACACCTTCATTGGCCACTGTGTTCTTCATGCACGGTCAAAGCCCTGGTATGTTTTGCCATTAAGCAGGCATGTTCACATGTTTCTAATTGAGTTGTCAGTGCAGAGCAGGTGGCCTGTGGACATATTCTGCTTCCCAGTTCAGCAAGGTTAGCCGAATTCAAGCTGCAGGCTCTTCCCTCAATTACCCTGATGAAAATTGACAAGGTTTGCAGCTATAGGAAAAAACAGTGCAATTGATGGCAGAAGTTTATTGTTAGATATTATTTGTCAGCAGAAAAGAACATCTCTCCCCCAAAACAAATAAACAACCCAAAAAAAACCCCAACAGTGCAGCTTGATTTTTAAATTTTAGGCTGAATTAGCAAAACCACTAATGGAACAAAACAACAACAACAAAAAAATAGACTGTGTTAAAAAAGGCAGGTTGTCATTGCAGTACCAGAAAATAAACTCTGTCATTTTTATGCAGGCTTTATGTGAAATATCAGGGTATTTTATTTCCTCCCTTCCTTATTTTAAGGAAAATCAGCTGAAACTTGATGTGTACTGTCTGGTAGTACAGACACCTACTAATGTAAAGATAGAATGGTTGTTGCATATGGATCCTACACACAGCTGATGCAGTGACTGAAAAGTGGTGAAATCCTTGCCAAGTAAGTATCTCTAAGCTGAATGGTCATAGTTGATCATTAAAAGTTTGGAGCATATTTGGGATAGCTTTTAAATACCCTGGTCAAAACAAGACATCTCGTGATTTGGTGTGAGGTTACAAAGGAAAACATTATACAGGACAAGCAGAAATAATTGTAGGATAAGGGAGCACCTAAAATGCAAAAGGTTTTGTGGTTAGATACTGTTTAATGTGATGAAACAAACACCCCTCCTCCTACCTAAACATAGGAGAGACAAATTTGAAGCTAATCAAATTAGAAATGAGCATTTTAAGCAGACACAGTATTTTTAATTATGCATCCAAATCTGAGGTTTGTTTTCTGGAAAAGTAGGATAGAACAAAAGTTACTTTCGTTAGACATTATTATACAGTAATGTTATCTGAGCTTTCTCCTCAGAGCTGCTTGACCTTTTGTCATGTCAGTAAAGAAAGTTAATTTTTTTCAGTACAAATTTCCTTTCCCCCAACTCACACAATTACTTATCCTTAATTTTAAGTTTTTCTACATGAAGCTCTAGATAGCAAGACTTTGATCATTCTCAATCTCTTGCTTAACAGTGTTAGAATTAGCCTAGGAAACCAGTGTTTATTTTTATAGGGTTGTGGGGTTTGATTTTTTTTTTTTAACCCATAAATCTGTTATCATTGACAAATTTCAGAAGTTGACAGTAGTTTGGGTGTTTTCTTTATAGAAACAGTTCCTGTCAAATCATTATTTGTCAATCCATACGTAAAAACATACTAGTTGTGTTTTAAAATGAATCCTATTTTCCAAGCTAGAGTCTTCTGTATGCTGTATCTATGAAGTCACCAGTAAGTATGTAGTAGCTTAGCCTTAAATGTTTCTCCTGGTCTGCTATACCTGAATCGAGATACTATAGTATCTGTTGTATGGTAACACAGTTCAGTGGTCACAAAGTCCAAGAACTAAAGAATGGGACAAGAGCTTATCAATACAAGATTGTATACTGTTGCTTAGTGGGAAAACTTCAAGCACCCATGTAAGAGTTCACAAAAGTTAGGGTTTGTGGAGTAGAGAGAAATCAAGTTTTCCTAACAAGTGTGGCACAGCAACTTTTGCTGGTAATTAAATAGAAACATTCTAGCTTGATAGGTAGATTTTTAGAAAGCATTGAGAGTTGGCCATTGTAATTCATGAGGTTTTGTGGCATGTTAGTTTTGTGTGTCAAACAGGGCTGTAGGAGTATCAGCAAGATTTAGGGGTTTTTTTAAGGAAAAGAACACTACGAATACCTCTAGGAGGAAGTTCTTCAGACTTCTTCAAGTGTAAGTTTATGTCTTTTCATCTACAAGCACTTAGAAGATCAAAAGACCAAGTAAAGTAAAGGAGACTTTAGTAATACACATATATGGCATATAATATTCTAAGAATATATGAAGACTAGTTAAGCATCACCCTGGAAGAAAATCAAGGTCCATTTGTAGCAGGCACAATAATAGTTCTTACATCTTTACCAAGCTAGCAAGACACAGTTGGAAATTATTATATGAAATGTCAGGAAGACAGATAAAATTATAGCATAAAAACCAGCATTTAAAAATATGTAAAATATTATTCAGATTTTAAATCCTATTCTTAAATTAGAAAGCAGTAGTATAGTTAAATTAATGTTGACTTAAACCAGATTCTAGTTATTATGTTAAACTTATTCCTGCTTCAATTTGGGAATGTAACAGTATATCTTAAATTTTGAGATGAACCTCAGGAGCATCACTTTTGGGTTAGTTTACAACCACCAAACAATGAAAGTAATTTCACTTAAAAAAATGAGTAGTTATATTTTGTGTAGCTTCTAGATCAGTGAACTAAAACATCTTATGCTTTCAGAATTAATTGTGGCATCTAAAAAGCTAAATAATAAAAACAATCTCTTATTTAAAGGAAAACAACAAAATAACTTCTTGAAGTTACTACCTTAAGCAGACCACCTGTAGTAAATATGTAAGTTTTTGAATGTGGTATCAGGTGTTTTCTGTGTAAAATCTTGACCCCACCTCCTTAGTCAGCAGCATTCTTGAGGGACAACAGAGGATGGGATGTGAGTGGGCTTCTAGGAAAAGTAACTTGCCTACATTAACCTCTTATGTGTGCTTCAATGGAAATTTATGGTGTTCTTCGGTATATTAATAGATACAGAAGAACAGCTTTTGTAAAAGTAAGGGGTTTTTTTAATCTCTTTTTTTCCTTTAAGTTACAGGGAAGTGTAGGTTTTATAAAGCTATGAAAGATAATGAAGGGACTCAGGAAGCTACTTGGGTTTAGTAGCTGTTTTATCATGAAAGTGTTCTACCTTAAGGTTTTTAAGAGTTTATTATAATTTCTTAAGAGCTGAGTTGTATGATGCCTTGTTTCATTTTCTTGTCCTGTTCCCCCCAAAGAAGTTCTCTGATCATTGATAATGTGTCAGTGTTGTACATATCTCTCTTATTAGCCCTAACTATATAATGTTTTGTTTTTTTAAAGTAGCTCAATCATGACTTTTGTTAATTGAAAAAAATCTTGTGTAGAATAAATCCCCAAATACTGGTGCCTTTGTGCTTAAGATTTACACGTAAATCATTATGGCTGTAATGAGGGACTTAAGCTACAAAAAGCATTTGTCCTAAAGCTATGGAGATTCTTTGTATCTGCTGCCTTGGAGCTCCTGTTTTCCCCTGCAAAATCTGCACTCTAGTCATAGCTTTATGATTCCTTGTTTTTCTTGCCTTTGTTTTTCTCCTGTTATGAGACTTTAGTGGCATTGACTTGATGAACTTTAGGATAATGATGACGGGGTAGGCTCGTTGGAACAGCTTTCTGTGTGGGTTGTACTTAAAATGTATTCTGGAATAGTCCCTTTGGAGAGCAATTAAAAAATAGCTTATCCTTCAATAGGAGAATCCAACTAGAGTATCTACATTGTTGGGGCATCCATTAGTTTTGGTTGGAATTTTTACAGGATGAAAGCTTGTGTGGGGTGAGGAAAAAACAAAGGCATGCAAAAGTCATAGCATGTGTATCTTTATAGATTTACCTAAACGTGGAGGCTGCTACACCCTGTACAGAGTGTGATGTTTCTGTATCCAGTAGAGCTGAGACTTCAGTGCTATGGAACCAGAGGTTCAGAGATTTATGAAAATAGAGGAATTAAATGAAAGGAGGATTGCTTTGGACAGTGGGGCCTATTCCCCAAATATTTTGGGCCGATGTGGAGTCTAATTTGGTATTCTTCTAGTTATGTAAGGAGACAAAAGCTGAAGCTAGGAACAAAATTCCACTGTAGTACAGACATAGGCTTTAGTGCACCGAGCTAAGCATCAGGCAGTTACCTTCTTGTATCTGAAGAGTAGGTTCCTGGTACCTTTGCTCCCTATATTTGGGATTTCAATTTGAGGTGTATGTGGGAGGTAACGGTGAAAAGTCTATGATGTTGTGTTTCACAAAACAGCACCTTTTTGAAATGACAGCTCTTAGCAGTGATACTGAGTGCATCTCTTCACCAAAACAGCCTTTTGGCCTTCAGATAGCAGCAGGGCTTAGATCTCTTATGAATCCCTTCCCATTAAACTCTGTGTTTCAGTGGAGTCCTGTCATTCTCAAAGAACAGGACTACCAAAGCAATGAGTGTTAATACTGTGAAGTTTATAAAGGTGTCACTAGTTTTAACATTCTCAAGGAATAAGGACACTGTGAATAGCAGGTGCCTTGCTGGATGTTGTAGTGCAGTTTTGATACTCTAATTGTCATGAAGCTGATAGCATTAGCAGTTGCGGTTGCTCTTGCACAGCTAGCAGCTGGAGTCAGTGCTGCATTGCAGTGGGAGTTGTGCAAGCACAAAGACATGATCTTGTCCTTGAAGAGCTTCCTGTTTGAATTGACATATATCCAGTTAAAGGCATTTGCTCTGGAAAGTGGTTCTTGATGCCAGCATGGAACAGATGGGAGTCTTGTGTTTGAGTTTGCCCAGCTAGCTCCCTCCAGAAGATACTGTGTCAACACTCTTGGCATCTTGGAGTTTTCTCTGGGTCCCTTGTGGAGGAGTCACAGAGCCACTGACGATAGGTAGGCACCTTGTGTGGCTCAGAGTGCCTCAAATGGGAGGTTGGAGTTGGCAGACATAGGAGCTTACACAATGACATGGTGTTGAAGTGATTCTATTGTGTCTTAGGAGTTGCCTGAAGGGAGGGTAGGGGGTGAGTGAAGGTGGAAAGCAGCACTTCAGAGTTAGTGTTGGAGGTAGAAGGGGAGAAAGGGTCAAATTTGGTGCAGTCTTGCTGTTTTCCCTTATTGTAAGGGCAGATAATACTTGACTTAATGCTTCATGTTTGGGCAAACCAACTGGGTAAGGCAACGAGTCATCTTGGGAGGGAGTTTATATGCACAGTGTTGGTGATCAGGGATAGGGCTTTGGACTGAAATTGAAAGCAAGTGGCAGGGCTGAAAGGCATCAAACAACATGTTCAAGTGATTTTTTTATTTTGATGGTCTTAAGAGCACCAGCGAAAATACTTGTCCAGCTTGTTATTCACAATGAACAAGAGAAAGCTACCAATTGACTTGGTATGAAGTAGTAAATTGCTGAGGACCTTTGTTTAAAGGAAGAGTGTGAGGAGACCTTTTTGACTGACTACTGCATTTCTCTAGAGGAACTTAAGGCAGTGGCAGCTACTCAGACTAGTAGTATGAGAAGCAAATGATTGAATTAATCACAGAAAGATCTCTGTGTGTGTGAGGAGATCTTCAGGTGAAGTCAGTTGTTGGGAAGCTGGTCACACATAACAGCAACTGTGTCTGCGTACCTTTGTAAATTAAATAGATGGTTTCCCTCTTGATGAAGAGGGAGTTCCTGCAGAGAACAAGTGGGTGATGCTGGACCATCTTCCTCAGCCTGATGAATGTGGGAGTTTCAGCATCCGTTTTTACGGCTCATTTCCTTTCAATTTGTGCACAAAGTAGGGACATTAAGAAATTGTTCATTTAATTGACGCAAAGTAGAACATCAGTGAATCATTGTTTATATTGAGCAGAGTGCATCTTTAAGTAAAATGAATTAGCTATTCCTAAAGAAAATTTATGTATCCATTTATAAAGTATTTCCAGTATTATGCAGGAATGTGACAAAGCTTATATGCTGGAAATTACTTGGATTATTCTTTGTGTCAAATAAGGAGTTTGCCAGTGCTTCTTTTAATTGATGACTGAATGCTTACATGACACTTGGATTTCTCTGCCTTTGTATTTACTTAATGAGAAAAACCTAGACTCTGAATTTCAGAGCCAGAATTATTTCCCTAATAGTATCAGGAAATGTTTTCACAATGGGGTTGTGAAATTGCCTGCTGATTAAAAGCATCATGATTAAAAAAAAAAATAGTAATCTTTTCTGCCAGGATCTGTGAAACTTCACATTGCAGTTTAATATTGCTGATGAAATCATTTCTGTCAGACTGAAGTCTCAAGATATAGGGTCCAACCTGTGCTTGGGTGCAATTATGGGATTTGGTTGCTGACAGGGCTGATGTTCTCCTGGTCTATATGGTTGCTGAGTATGTAGCAAGGCGCTTTTTTTTTTTTTATCCTTTAAATATTATTCTTTGACCCCAAAATAAAAAGGTTATTGTCTACCAGTAGTAAACGTAGGCATGTGCTGTGGTTCTGCCAGGCACTTCTTTCCTGGGTTCGGCGATCTATGTTTCTCATAGACTGCAAGAAGGAACATGTGCATCACTGATCATGAAATTACAGCAAACACAAGATACTGATTTGAATGTTGACTTCAGATCTTTTAGAACTAAATTGTTCTCTGATGGATCCTATTCGGTACTTAAAATGTTTTTAAGGGATTTCTTGCTGTGTTGCCTTGCTACTAGGGCTTCTCTGGCATACCAAAGCATATAGGTAAGTAAGGCTCAATTTGCTGCAGGAGTAGCAAGGTCAAGCATTGAAACAAGCTGTAGCTGAAGAATCTGTTTTGCAAATACTGATGACAACTGCACTTGGTTATGAGCTACAGGCATGGATTAAGAAAATAGAGTAGTCACAGGAATGGAGGAAGAATCAGATAAACCATGTGTTATTTCTCACAACACTTATCTTTGTCTCTTTTGCTTTGTTACAGATATAAATTGCATGTTTTGCCCAGCTCCTTATTCCTCTACTTGACTGCATTAAATAGCAGAAGGTGGTTCATGTCACTCTGGTGATGAAGAGTGTGTGTGATGTTTGCACAAACACAAACTTTCTGAACACGTGCATCTGCTATCTGTAGTCTGGTACACCACAATTACAGCCACCAGCTTCCTAAGGAGTGCTGTATCTGTTTCACTGACTGCACTGATGAGCTCATTTCACTCTTCCAGCAATATCTGTTTCAAGAAATGTAAATAGAAGTATTTCATTCACAAGCATGGGGTTTAAGAAGTCTAGCAATGAAACTCATCATAAGGGGCTTGCGTTACATGCACTAGAACGCTGCTAGAGGAGATAAGGGGGCAAAAGGATTGTTATTGCAGGGAAAGTTGAAATAATCTGGAGAAATCTACATCTATGTTTTTAAAGGATGATCTTTGCATTCTTCTGTGTCATTTCTACAGTCTTGAAACTGTGTTACAGAACTTTACAAAGAAACCAAGTCTAATTCCCTTCTTATAATCCTGTATCAATTCATTGTGTCTTTCAATTGACTTGAGGATATCTTCAGTAAGGTAGGAGACGGCTTTTTTTTTTTTTTTGTCTGTTCCTTTGTAATGTTCAGGATGCCTATGCAATGTGCATATGAAATAGGTGCTGTACTTCCACATTCCTTCTTTTTTAAACTTTAGCACTAAAAAACATTGAGATTTCATGTAGTCATTTACAGTTAAATGCTTTGGATCTAACTTGGCTACTGCAACCCTTATATTTTACAGAAGGCTCAAGGGTCCCCAGTTATGCTATTTCATTTATCAAAAATGTTTCAACTAAGGTTTTATCATACTGTGCACTGTTGCAGCTCATGTTCTATATCCACTTTTGAGTAGTGAAATACTAAATACATGCAGCTTCTCAAGTGCTTGCATTTATCATTAATGCAATAAACATTTTTCTACATAGGCCACATATAGCTAGTTCTTTCCTGCCTTCCCCTCTGTCTCACCTTGCCCCTGAGCATCCTCCTAAAGCAGAGCTCTGATCCTATGACCTCTTCTGCTGCAGCATCCTGGTGCCACCACTCTTGTAAGGTGTGTCCTGTCCATCTGTGTCTGGAGCTAGATGTGTGAGACCTGGGCTCACAGGACACTTCCCATGCTGTGTATCAGGGGCGCCTGAAGGCACTGCTCACAGGGCTGGGTATGTGCTTGTGTAGCTGCCTTCAGAAAGAGAGCTTTGAAGTGCTTCAAAGAACCCAGTGGTATGTGTACCTTTTGATTAAAAGGATGTTCAGTACAAATAAGAGAATATACTGGAATATGAAGATAAGCAAATTTTGTGGTTGCGAACAATGAATCCTAGGGGAGAGCTGATGGTGACCGAAGTGTACCCAAGCAAAACTCTGCTTTCACCCAGTTCATAATGGCTGAATAAACAAACAACCTTGATTAAAAAGAAAGTGAACCAAAGCATGGTAGTGACCCTTGGTGTTACTAGAAGAGTAACATACTAGAAGAGGCAAGTTATGGGTAAAGCTCAGGTCTTCCAAATTTTTCTAAACATTAGATCAAATGCATCTGGGTTTAGTTTTAGGCTTTTTACTGCCAATACCAAACAAATAATAGGACTAGCCATATCTTTTTAAGTGGATGGCCTTCCTAAAAGTGTTTACCCATATGTTGAGGGTTTTTTTTCCCCTCTGGAAAAATGAGGTTTGGGTTTTGGCAGAGGTGAGCTGTCTGTAATGTAACAGAACTTAGTTCATCTTGTGCCAAACGCCAGTATTTGATATCAATAATCTTTGACTCAAATACTGCTCTTGGGTACATTTATCATTCCTATTGTTCCGTAACACAGTGGGAAAAACAGTCTTTTAACAATTGCTAGCAGAGAAAATATGCACACAGTGGGAACTGAAACAGTTCTTGCAATTGCATAACAAACCCCCAAAATGCTGGCAGTGCTCTTGACCTGGAAGGGGCTTTTTGTTGGTGAATGCTAGCGGTGGTTTCAGGCTGGTGTGCATAGTTGTTCTTCACTCTGTGTGTGGTATTGAGTTACACTGCACATACAAAATGTGATCCTTAAAGGATGCAGTTTTATTCTGCTTCCCGCCCCAAAGGGAGTGAAGTGTAAGGGACGTAAGACTGGTAAATTGTGACAGTATGAATTTTAAATTCCCTACTGAATGACTGGCCATATAAACCTGGGGGATACGTTTGTAGTCTGTAGTCAGATCAGGCTTTTCTAGTGTTCAGTGGTCCTGGTCTCTGCTTTGGAGAGATATGTTTTAAAGAAAAAGAAGATGCAGGACATTTCCCTGAAGTTTCCTCTTAGTAAGAGTGACTAAAGGCAGAATATTTTCTACCTTCCTGTACCCCTCTCCCCAGTGTTTTAACCACAAACCATGCTTAGGAACAGCAACATCACTTCTTAAGACAAATAGTTTTAATTAAACGTCAGGTGAAGATCATTTTGACCTCAAAGGATGAAGATTATTGTAGAAACTTAAGATATTTCTAAGGAGAGAAGAGGATGATGTCTCCCCTGCTCCCAGTTAGAGCAACCTAGTTGTTTACACTTGGGAAGTTAAAGTGAAGCTTTTTAGGCTTAGGTATATTGTTGTTGTCTTTATGAAAGATAATGAGACTTTCATATCTTTGGGAAGATGTGAAAGTGCACTTCACTTAGTTCCCCCTTCTGTGCGTACTCTGTCTTTCCAGTCTTCCACAGAAGAGACCTGCTGGGGGGTAGCAGCAGGTCTATTGCTGGCTGTTCACAGGTGGGTGCACAGGATCCTCAGACCTAGTAAATTAGTTCAGTGTTCTTTAAGTAGATCTCTGCAAAACCCAAGCTCTCATTGGTTAGGCTGCAGCACCAGTGTGGAAAACCTTCAGACCAGCCTCAGGACTGAGACAGATGTGGGTCAGAGCGTGAGATGCATTCCAGCTCTTGTTCAGACCTGTCTGCTTTGCAGCAGGGAAAAGCACTCAAGTGCTGACAGCTCCACAGTAACTTTGCTATAGCTCTGCTTTACTCAAAGCCATAACACAGCGTCTCCTCCTCTACCACGCAGCTGGGGCAAAGCATGACAGCACAACCAGATAGGGGAGATGCCATGCAGAAATGGAGTGTATAAGAGCATTGTGGGGCTTTGCTTGAGTGGATTGATGAGGTCTTTCATACATGCAGATGTATAGTCTGTCTTCTGACTGATCACTGAGATGCTTAAAAAAACCCAAAAAACAGATACTGAGCCTCTTTGGTAATGCAGTTTAATTCAGAGGGGCAGGAATCTTAGAGAGACATTTCTTTATTAGGAATTGATCAGTAATAAAACTTCTCCTGCAATATATGCATAAGCTTTCTAATGTGATCTCTTGAGTATCTCAAGCATTTACTTCAAGTTAGTAATATATTCTGGAAATGATGTCACTTCCTCTAGGGTGGTTGCATGTTTTCTTTCAGGTAGTGAGATTGTTTCAAAGGATTTCAAAAGGATCCACTAGCTGAAGGTGTATTGCTCTGACTTTATGGTTCCAAATACTAGGATCTGGGTGACTTGTTAGCCTGAGTCTTATGGCTAAGAATAAATGTTCCACCCACAAGAATAATCTTCTCTGGTCTCAGTCCATCTGAAAACACTTTTTGTTCTGGGTGCATTCAGTTAGTTTGCATTTTGTAATATGAGCAACAGTCTGAAACACCTTGATCAGCATGTTTACCTGGAGGACAAGACCTATTTATGTTGATGGTTTTGGAGAGACCACCAGACTGAATCTCTGATGCAATATTATAAAATATTATTGCTACAAGACAGTTGTTCCCTTGACTCCTTACCATTTTCAAGAACAAAATCCAGGTATGGACTTATCTGCTGCCAGGCAGTGTCTGGCTACATATCAGAAGCAGAATGCTGTTCTTTTAGCAGAAAAAATCATGACATCTTTTAGAATATTTAATGGCATGATAGTTGGCACTTGTGACTGAAATAAAGGAGGTATAGCTGATGAGGTGTATTTTTAGTCCGGTTATTTGTCCTTTTAAGTAGGAGGTGTAAGGAGTAACTTCTGCCACTCGGCATCAGAATGGGCCCTCAGTAAGAAACAGATCTTACTACTGCTTGTGAAGCTTTCCACAAAGAACTGAAAAAATGCTGGCTGCTGCTTTTCTTTGTTGCTGAGACCAACATCTCTTACTAATTTTTGCAGGCTTCCTAAAAGTGTTTTTTGACTCCTGCTGTAATATTTAATGAAAGGCTGTCATATGAAAGGTCTAAAGCTGTTAAGATTTAACTCTGAAAGCATTCTCCTCATTTAAAGGTGACATTAGTTCTTCACTTGTTACCCAGATGTTTCTTCTTTGCAGCTGGGCTGTTCTCCATCACTATAGTAATTTCTTGGATGATATCTTTCCATTCACAGATGGGGGAGAGGAGAAAAGAAGCAGCAAAGGGGACAGTTGAAGTTAGTATGGGAGGTTTACACTTGACAAAACTTTTTTTTTTTTTTTTTTCCTTGCGCCTCCTTCTTCCTTCTCTTCCTTGGAGAAGGTTACATTCTGGATGGAAGCCAAAATTCATGTACTTAAGTTCTTATAAGTTAAGTAACTTGATGTTAGGAAATGCCCTGGTTGCCTTAATCTGATTGGGTTTTTTTGTTTGTTTTGGTTTGGTTTTTTTGTGTGGTGTTTTTGG
>JANHGN010001309.1:0-17841 GCA_024605025.1 Megaceryle maxima | reverse complement strand
CCAGTATCTGAAGGGGGCCTACATGAAGGAGGGGGCAGGTCTATTCAAAAGGGTTTGTAATGATAGGACAAGGAGCAGTGGTTTTAAGTTAGGAAAGGAGAGGTTTAGACTGGATATTAGGAAAAAGTTCTTTAATCTGAGGGTGATAGACCACTGGAACGGGCTGCCCAGAGTGATGATGGAGGCCCCATCCCTTGATGGGACTCTGAGCAGCCTGCCCTAGTTAGAGATGTCCCTACTTGTGTTGGACCAGATGACCTCTAGAGGTCCCTTCCAGCCTAGAACATTTTATGATTCTATAAGATGAAAGGTGCTCTGCAATCTAAGTGTTTCTGCTGCGGGAGTTCAAATTCTTCAGTCAGCCTCATTTCAGGGGAGAAAAACCAGAAAGTCATTGGGGATGGAAGAGGACAGGATGGGATTCAGCTGCAGGCTAAAGTTCCATCTCCTATATCAGGTGACTACTGTTCCCCATTCACATGTAGTCATAAAATTCCTCTTCATCTTTTATTCACTGCCCACTAAATTGTTAATCCAGTCTGTTTACTCATAATGAATAGTCTTGTTGATGAGAAAGCTGTTTAGATTTGATAGTCACAGAAATGCTGTATGGATGAATTGTTCTTATTTTGTCAAAAATAATCAGCATAAGACTTGGACTAAGTATTTAAATACTACATAGCTATCTAGGATATGAAGATCCTTGTTTAGCCAAACACAGTACTTCTACATCAGTGTCTTATGTGCCATTTGGAGACCATTATTTTGTTGAAAACAAGTATGCCAGAAAGTTAACTTTACTATTTTATTTACTATTGAACTTGATTGTAGATTAAGTAACTGTGGCATTGTCTTACGGGATAGCAAAATCCTTGCTGTTTCTGACAAGGTTTGTTTCTGTGCATGAGGGTTGTGTAACACTTTTTGAATTCAACCACTTAAATAATTTCAGTCCTTGGAGGACACACAACAGGAATTCCAGCATGGTAGTATAACGCCCTTGGCAGTACTCTGTGGATGGAGGTGAGGTTCTTATGTATTTAGAAAACATGCAGTCTCTACATCTAGAAGCTGTGGCTGTGCACCCTAAGACAAGCTATCAGAGGTGGGTTAGGCTCACTGCTGTCCTGCTGGGGATACAGCTCCACTCTCTTGCAAAGTCCAGCCATTAAGTCTCTGATTTGGTTTCAGAGGAAGTATCTAAGCTAGGGAAATGTCCAATGATTTCAGTATTCTTAAATAGTGGATGGTGTTGAATGACATCCTACAAAGTGTAAATATGAACAGGTCAAGCTTAGACACCCTAAAGTGGTATAGCACTGGTGATAATGAATAATACATTTTTTTTCTGTGATGTTATCAGCGGTTTGAATCATTTGGCTTAATGCTCTAGAGAGCTGTGACTGGAACCAATAAAATACTGCAATGTGTGTGTGGTTAAGAGGGAGTAGGAAGGCAGTATTGAATTTGTGAAGCGAAGTGATCTTCACCGTGCCTAAAATGACTAACACTGTGTTAGTGTTTGTGTAAAACTGTAATACAACTTCTCATCCAGTAACGGGAGAAGTCCAGATTGCTGCAGAACAAACACCCTTGCCATTTCATGAGTTACAGACTCTCTCTTTTTGATCCACTTCCTTCTGTTTAAAAGAGATAAGCAAGTTGTATTGTAATCTGCTAGAGAGCTCAGAAGAGACTCTGCTAGGGCTTCAGCACCTTCTGAAAATGAATGTGCAGTTGTTCATTGAGATGAAGCAGAAGTAAGAGGGGGAAGGGAAAACACACAAAACATACAATAAGGCAAGAAGAATTTCTTCTATATTAAACACTTTATCAAGTTGGTTTTGGGTTTTTTGTGTGGTTTTTTGTGGTTTTTTTTGGTTTTTTTTTTTCCCTTAAACAGCCTTTAGTTTTCCAGCTTATCCTATGTTTTCAGCTAGTTGCTGGGCAAGAAAGTGTGTTATGCCAGCTGCAGCTGATGTTTGCTGTGTACACACTTCTGTGTGTACCAGCCGGCTGAGCAGAACAGATGCCTTCAGTTCATACTTGACAGTTCTCCCTGTGTGGGTGTCTCTGATTTACTCAACTGCTTGCTCACTTTCTCTTCTCCACTCCCTCCTTGCCCTTTTTCAAGAAAGGCTGCTTATGCTTTGACTGCTATCTCACCACCTTTGGTGGAAGACAATGGGCCCTAGATGCTTGTGAGAATGGGGATGACAAGAAGGAACTGATGATGCAATTTCAGAAGCCTTTTTTTAGTCGGGAAACAAGGCTTACAAAGTGCCTGTAGATGGTTCTTGATGTTTCATATAGGACCTGTCATTATTCCTTCCTGTCCCCCCTTGCCGTACAATTCTTTTGTTGTGACAAGTGTACTGGCACACTGTTATCCCTTACAAAGGCAGATAGGACACCTCCAAATCAGCTGTGGAGATCCCAATAAGGTCTTTCACTATATTTTCTAAATAAGTAGGTGCTTTCTTCTAAATGTTCTCTCCTTTTGCTGTCTAGGAACTGGGGAGCTCTGTTTTCTCCTAAAAGGATCAAATATCTGAAGCAAGCAATGAAGTTTAAGTTCTGCACATCAGGTAGCTTCTAGTAAAAGACGGGCACTGAATGTTCCCTCTTCCTATGCTTGAGGATGTTATTGCTCAGTATGATCCTTCCATTCCTTACAATGCTGGGAGTGGGACACAACTGCTCGTCTGTGAGCAGCGTTCTTTATATTCCTGACTGTCTTCCAGAAGATGACTTCGGATGGTACCTGTTAACAGTAACTGAGCCAGACACCTCTGTGAGTAACAGGGCTTGTCTAAGACCAGAACTAAGTCAGGCATTGCAGTCTGAGTTCTGTTTCTAAACACTAGGTTTATACAAAGGGGGAAGAGCATTTTTAGGTGCACGGTAACACTTATTTTTATGGTTTCATTCTGTGAAATGATAAATGATAATGCTTTGTAAGCAGAAATCAGCCTTGCTTCCTGCCTTGGAGTTTAATAGGAACCTAAGGGTGTATGAAAAAGACATGTATCATTTCTGGTTGTCACTACAATCGCTTGTTCACCAGAATGTGAGCAGTAGGAACACTACTGTGAATGGTTGTCTGTGCTTTCAGCAGATGCACAGATGCAGCCTGCTGTGTTGCCTGGCTTCTAAATCTTCAAAACAAGCTTTTAAGAATAATTGAATCCCTTCCCAGCCCTACTGAGTTGGACCAAAGAACCATAGTTAGGCAAATAATTTCCTAACAGATGAAGTTGGTTTTTTTGGTTGTTTTTTTAAAGTTCCTCGACAGCCTGCTATTAAACAGGAGCTGTGGAGAATTTATTTTGGCTTTACAAAAGCAGAGGAAAAAGGCTTCATCTTGGCTTTCTGTGAGATGGGATGAGAAGGCTTTCTTGGCATTCTGCTGTGCATTTATGAGGTGGTTTCATTAAGTGTCAGTATATATAAATGGGCTGATGTCCTGTCTGTTGTTCATCAGCCACCACAGATCAGATTGCTCTCCTTCATGCTACTGATGTGCTATAAATCAACTTTACTAGGGAACAAAATATCTGAAATATTTTTTTAAGTGTGAAGAAATAGAACTTAATGCCAAAGAAATAAACTTGGATATAAATTGAATCTTACTTCAGAAAAATGGAGCTTCACTTTTTTTTTTTTATGCAGTTCTCACTGATTTTTTGATAGTGTTTGCCAGTGCTTTTAAGGTTCTCTAGGCAGAATTGACTGTAAAGTGCTTGCATATCATATGTCTCCAAGTTCACCTTCAGGTTGCTCAGTTGCAATATTTTCAATTGCTTGGTGCATAAAGACACAGTACTGGTTCCATGGGCTTTGTTTTGATTTAAAAAAAAAAAGAGAGAGAAATATTTGATGGTGGCTTTTTCCTGTTGCTGAAATGTGAGGGAGGTGACATCTTCCATACCCATATCAGATTCCTTGAATTTGTAGGCAAATGATGCTAGTATGAGTGACTTCAGAAAGGCTAACAGAGACACTGAGTGGACACTGCTGGTTCACCTTGTGTGAACTGTTGCAAACCTGGCTGCTTTAGGAAAAGTCAGCGTGTACTTGAGTGTACGAATAACACAAGTGAAATGAAGGGAAAGCTTTTTCTTCTGTCATCGTCATCCTCTTGGGAAAGATGGATTTTGTTATTTGGTTTAAGTTTTGAGAAGAGAGGGTTTCTCACCTCTTTCAGAAAGGAGGGGAAATGTGCAGATCTAGCATATACATCATGGGCTATATGACATAATTAAGGTCTAATAATGACTTGGCCTTTGTTTTGTTTTTTGTTTTTTAAGTCAGATGGAAGTAGAGAAGTTTTTAAACTTATTCTATAACAACCTCCAAAATGTACTGCATTTTTTCTGTCGCATTACAGCAAAGATTTTTGTTGTGAAAGTGATAAACTAGTGAGAGAGTCCAGCCTTTGAGCAAACTGGATTCTGCTTGCTCCTCCCTCCCACTGCTAGCAAGTCAAGCAAAGAGCATTTTGCTCTAGCTTCCTTTTAGATGAACCTGTGTAGGCAAGTAGACTTGAGAAGGCCAGGAAGACCCTCTGTCCTTTCTCAGAGACCTTCTGGGGCAGGGGAGACTTTACTGCCAGAAAGAGGAAGATCAGAAGTCTCAATTTTTCATTTCGTTCTTGAGTGTCTCAGAAAAGCAAGTTCTTCTTCCCCTAAGCAGTTAGACTCTAACAAATTCAATATTGTAACCTTAACCTTTTACTGTCAAACCTACTTGAGAGATCTACCAGAGAGATGAAATTGCGCTTGCAAATACAATGAACGCTGTAGTAAACCAATTTTTGTCTTTGTTTTGTCCTTCAGGGTAAAATGAGGAATACTTTAGTAGCTTCTGCTTTTTAAAATTAAAAGCACTTGCAGAAGGTCCTCAATGAACCCTGAGAATATAGCAAAACAATAGGAATGAGAATGGGCACTGTAGCCTCTTAGCCACACCTCTGTTCCTCAACCAAGTGTTGTAAAGGCCACTGTGCGTGTTGCAAGGTTTATGTGCTCCACCTTTGCATGTGTTTCTTGACTCTTCCTTAATGGCTTCAGGACCTCATTTAAAAAAAAAAAGTCTCATTATCTAGTTTTCTGGCTGTCTACCCAAGACATTCAGCTGACTGTGGCAGTTGGTGTAAAAATGTAAATATTAGGAAGGAAAAATCTCAAGTTAAACTAAAAATAAAGCAGTGGTTTGGACCTTGAGGACTAGAATGGAGATGCTGCTCTAATCAATCAGCAGGTGTGGAGGCAACATTAGTGGTTGTCAAGCGCTCATTTTCTGCATTAATGTTTGAAGTCTTTCCCCTTGGTGTGTCAGTTGGCCACCAGTAGCAAAGGCACGTGACAGGGCTTGTACTGGATTTTCAGATCAAGGACTGTTATCCAAGTGATGCTGTATAACAGTCTGAAAAATCCAGGTGTAAAAACAGTCTGTGTTTGAAGAAAATAAACAAATTAACAAAAAACTAAAATAAATTTGTTTAGAAGCGTGTGGATAATAACGAAAATAATTTCTCTGTTTTTTAAACTGTCTGTGCCAGGTTAAACTTGGCCAGCAGCCAGACACCCACCCAGCTGCTCTCTGGCACTCCCAACCCAACTGGGTGGAGGTGAAAAATAGGATGGAAAAGCTTGTGGATTTAGGCAAAACTGTTATCTTACCAATTACCAGCATAGACAAAATGGACTTGACTTGGGGAAGATGAATTTAGTCTATTGCCAATTAAAATACATTTGGAAGTTGAGAAACAAAGACAAAACAATAAAACACCTTTCTCCTACCCACTCCTTTTTTCTAAACTCAACTTTACTCCTTCATTCACAGCTCCTCTCCCTCCTCCACTCCAAAGCAGCGCAGGGGGATGAAGAACGGGGGTTGGGATCAGTCCATAGCAGCTCCTCTTTGCTGCTCCTTCCTCTGCATGCTGTTCCCCTTCTCCAGCATTGGTCCCTCATGGGTGGCAGGTCCCATCAGGAGACCCTGCTCCACAGTGCTGTCCTCCAGGGGCTGCAGGGCAATTGATCTCTGCTCCACTATGGAGCACCTTCTCCCACCCTTCTCCCCTCACCTTGGTATCTGGAGGGATCATTCTTGTGCTTTCTTCCTTGCTCTGCCTATGTGAAACTTTTTTTTTTTTTGTCCTCACTTAAACCTGTTTTGCCCAAGGTGCTGTCATTGTGGCTCCTGGGCTCAGCCATGCCCTGTGGTGCCTCCATTGGTGCTGGATGGAGCGAGCTGTGTCCAGAGCGGGACAGCCCCAGCCTCTCCTCGCAGAGGCTGCCTCTGCTACCAAAAACTTGCCATCTACACCCAACACACCATCCAATTTTTAATTAACTGAGTCGCGCTTGCAGGCTCCTAAACCTCAGTGTAGCTTTTTGGTGAGGGAATAGTTAAAGTATCTACTTTGAAAGGTAAACTTGAGTTCTTCATTATTTTGATGTGTCCCTTTTCCCTGTATGCAGGATGCAGTGTTTCTTACAGCTCTATAGGCTAATTCTGTAGCTGCTCTGGTAATTCCAGTTGACTGCAGCTGGCACAAGGTTGCAACTGTGCAAAGTGTTGAAGTTGAAGAAATATAACTTCTCAGGGGAAAACATGAAAGGTTTGTCCTCCTTCTGCTACTGTCATTCAGAAAAAGGAAGAAAACCACCAAAAACAACAAACCTCTGCCAAACATTGCATCCCTCATTTCTTCTTGGTCTGTCTGCCGTTGTCACATCTGTTTTGTCCTCCTTTGTCATCTTGGGCTATCAAGGGAAAAGAAGAACTTAAACACAGTACGTAATTTGATTAATTTTGTATTAACATGCTATGCCAGCAGTAACTGTCTAAAAACATTCAGCTCCTCAACTACTGCTCTTTGAGAAATGTGGGTGTGCAGAGACTTTACTGAGTGACTGCCGATTAAATCCAAGCTGAGTACATAAACCTGAAATCAGCTCCTTCTGTGGTGCTTGTAACGGGGCTCAGGGCACATGTCATGTCCTGGTGGAAAGGTAAGACTGCCTTAGCACGGGGTGTTTTATTGTGAAAGGGTAGTGTGTGCTTTGCTAGATAGCACAGGGTGGTGTTCAGATAAGCAGTGAAATGATGTAAGTACAGTTTTGTTCTTTATGTGATGAAGGCCCTTCATCAAAATAAAGGTGCTTCTGTAGTACATAAATACTCTTCCAACAGTCTGTGGCTTTTTTTGGGGGGTGGGTATGAAACTGCAGGGTATTCCATAAACTGGGTAATTTTTTTTTTTTCTTAGAAGAATAAATGACAACCATTTTACTGTAAATTTCTAGAATATGAAATAAGACCTAATTTAAAGTGTAGGGGGGAATTGTAGTTTGAGTGGCAAGTGTGTATCCCTTGGGTTTTACTGAGATGCAGCTACTTGTGGAGCTTGTGTAGCATGAGTAATTCTCACCTGATTGGAAATGTATGGCAGGCAATCAGCATAGATATGTATTAACAATATAGGACTCTTGGAAAAGCTGCCTGCAAAGATGAATCTGGCTTGTTAATTTCTGGTAATATATGTTAGCTACAGTCAACATATTACAGCAGCATGACCTCATTGTGGTCTTTATTTCTTGCCTATATTTATATCTTACAATATCTTACAGTATTCAGATATTTGCCATTGGAAATAAGCATTGTATGTCTTAAATCCTGCATTTCACCTTAAAAACACTTGGTATAATGCCCACATGTTGTTACATGATGTGTTTGTTATCTGTTACTACCTAACATGTCTCTTCGAAGTGCTGCCTTAAAGTTGGTTTCCTGCTTACCTATTTATCCACTTAAATGAGTGGATAAATCCCAGAAGTGATAAGTGTTCACTCAGCTTTGAATAATTTTTTTGTTTTTAACTTGAAACACTTACTCCTTGGTTGTACCTAAAAATTTCAGACCTATGAATCCAGCAGCTTATAATGGGCTTTGTTCTATATCCCTATAATTAGCTGGATTTGTAGTTAACAGTCTTCTTTCTGGTTTGCTTTTTTTTTTTTTCCTTTGATTAGTCTTTATTTCAGTATGTCCTTACTGTGGATATACTTCTAAAGGGTGCCCAAAGTTATTTCCTCCTATGGCCTTAATACAAAAAAAAAAAAAAAAAAAAAAAAAAAAAAAAGGCACAAGTTTTAAATTACCTGCTTGGTAGCATTTTTACTGTACGTTATAACAAATGCTATTGAGCCTTATAATTTCCTTGCAGCAACTCTGTGTCCTTTGAGAGTCCCTGTCCACTTTGGTCAGCCTTAGAGCAGGCATCCTCTAAATAAATTAGACTAACAATCATGATGAAGCTGCTACTAATCAAAAAGAATACATTTTCTTAAATGTTACATGCTGGTGAGCAATTCCAGTTTAAATAAACTGGTGTTTATATGTGATGCATCTTTGAAGCAGTCAGGCTGAACAAGGGTTGTGATAAGCATAAGGACCTTGGCATGAAGTGGGTCTTGCCAGACTTCCTTGCTGCTTGGGGAGAGGAAACGTTGAAAAAATAAGATCACGGATGAAATTTGGAAAAATGGAGATCTGTGCTCTACAACAGTGTGAAACCCAGGTTATGTAGTAGACTCAGTATAAGGTAACTTACATCACCTCATAGACTTCAGAAATGCAGTACTTTTAGTACAGTATTAAGTTGAACATCCGTGAGCTAGTCATTCCCTGTGTTCCCATGAAAGGAAATAGGATGTAAAAATCTCTTTTTGGGATGTAGCTTCAAGTCAAGAGCAGCCTCAGCTAGACAGGCTGCAATGCAGCAGAAAGCTGCTTTCATATGCCACTTAGAAATTATTTACACACCAAGTATTATTGACACACCAAGTACTGGACTTGGGAGCAAACATGTCTGTCCTTAGGCTTTTCTGCTACTTTCACTTATCATTTTGTCATTGTTTACTTCAGTGAATCATAACCCCCTTACAGTTGTCCCACCAACCTAAAGAAAAAAAAGGCAAAAACCCCCAAACAAAACAAACAGCCCCCCCCAAACCCAAACCAACCAAAAACCAAACAACAAAAACCCCAAACAAAATAAAAAAAACCACCAACCAGCCAAATCCCATACAAAAATTATTTTTACTTGACTTCTGTTCATCTGAGAATGCAGAGATGTTAATATAGTCAGTTTTGCTCATTTCTATTAATGTAAATCCCTATGAACTAAGCTCCATCTTGGTCTGTGAATTTAATTAGGCTTCTCCTATGAATTGTGTGTTTTTCAGAGTTTGCTTCTAGCTGATTGTCCATATTAATGTCTGAATTTTTACAGTTATAATTATCTTGATCATCTACGAATCTATTACACATGCTGCATTCTATCTTAACTGTGTTTTGAAGTTACCTAATTTATTCAAGATGTTAAGTTTTTCTGAGAGCAAAAACACAGAAATGAGCCAACTATATCCTATGGTAGCTTAAGCTCCCTGAGAGCTCATGTACAAACAGAAACTGCAGCACCTGGGACTATGCCAAATGGTTTAAATACTCCCTAGAGAATAATAAATCTAATGTGTTGTGTATTTCTGTCATGTTTGGGATAATCCTTGAAGTTGAGATTTCTATTGTTCCTTCCTGAAGCAGACTGGTATCTATCATGTAGAAATATATGGAGTTGTTTTGGAAACCCTTGTGGGTGTCACAGCTGAAACTGAAAGGCCTGCTTGTAAATCCTACCATACAAAGGCTTAGGTTTGGTAAGACATATCTTGCCTTCCTAGATTTGATGCTGGGAGGCTAAGAACAGATGTATATTATGAAACACGCTCACTCTTCTTGATAAAACTGACATGTTTTTGCAAAACAAGTTTTAGCCTTGACTTCAGTGAGAACAGGACATCCAGACACAAGCAAGAATAAATTCCTAATGTTGATAATTCCCAGATAGGCTGAGCTCCCTCGGGGGAGGGAGAGTTGATGGGCGGGAGGAATGAAGTTCACTCCTCAGGGGAGCTGATTTTCTGATTTCTGTTAATAGTTACATGTTCTCTGCTAACACACATCAGCAAACTAACTTTCAGTTGCAGAGAAATATTCTGTATTCTGGCCTATTGTAAGTAAATGCTGAAATTATGTATAAACTGAGTTTTAAGTTCATTAGTCCATAGAAAACTGTCATCTTTTATTGAAAGAAGAACTTGCATATTAATTTCTGAAGTTTTGTTACTTGAAGCCATATCTTGCTTTGATAGCAGATGAGCAAGACAAGTAATACCTTAGCTGAAAAGATTTAAAAAGCTCCTGTCATAATCTGAAGTGAATGGGGTTTACATTATTCTTCAAAATAACTTAAATGTTATGAAAATGCTGCTATGTTAGGGGTAAAACCACTCTTCCCTTCTCATCTCTCCCCTTATCAGCCCAGAAATGGGAGTTCAGTTTTCCTCTGCATTCAGGGAATGTACACTAATAGATGAGTACCCAAGGAAGATGTACTAATTAATAGTACTAGTAACATGAAGATGCTGCCACAGAGGGTAAAGCAGTGTGGGGCTCTGGTGTGCTTTAATAGTGAACTTAAAACTCCAGAAATCCTGGGTGTATTTGTGATTGCATTGCTAGGACATGATAAAGCCCATGCCACTCTGCCTTAGGAATGTTGTTAGCAGCGTTAGCTCTAGCTAGTTAATGCAACCTACTTACTCTGCTTAGCTGTGTAAATTCAAGCCAATTCCAAAAGCTGGTTGCCTAAATCTTACTGTTTATGCTGCCAGGCAGTGCTGTGCAACTGTTGGCTCAGAAATATCTGTTGCATACTAAATTGAGAAAATAAGGGTTAGCATTACTGAAATGTGTGCTGTTGAAGTAGTATCTACCAGTAGCAGTCATAGAAGCACTGCAAAAGTTACTTCACCTGAGGTATATGAAAATGTTCCTTAAAATCCAAAGAGACACTCCCCATGTACCCTTGTGCCCAACTCCTCTCTATCCATCTTAATTCATCGCCTGTTGTATTTTCTTCCTTGCACAGTAACCGAGTGTTTTTATGCTCCTTTCCTCCCTATAGGCTTATAGAACCTGGATTCATAACCAAAACAAAACTCTCTCAAGCTTCTTAGGAATAGATGCATATGGCCTCGTGGGTCTTTACCAAACCCTTAGATTATTCATTGTGTATATCACTATTGGTGCAAGAGTCTTGCCTTATGAAGCTGTTCCTCTGAAAGGACCTTATTGTGTCTTTACTTCATTGACTCATTTGTCAAAAAAGTTTATGGGAAAGTGTTTCCTTTGCTGCTGCCCCTGGGTCTTGGGGATTGTGTTTTGTTTTGGTTTTTTTTTTATTAATAGCAACCCTGTAGCTCTTTTGGAATTCCTCTGTGTGGAAAACCACCATGCCCTTAATTACTTTCAGCTATTAAGTCTGAAATGCTTACCATTTAACTATGTCTGTACAGATTTACTTTTGAACACCGTAACTATCTAACGGTCTTTAATTCTTTTCACAGCTAACAAAAGCAGCTGGTGAAATCTTGGTATTTTTAACAGTTAGTGATGGATAAGATTAGACTATTGTGATTCCCAGGGAGAGAGTAGCACTTGGTGCTTTGTGGTGTGCTGGCTCTGCCTTCAGGCACACTATTCGTTATTCCTCTGTCTCCATCAGCCAAAGTGGTGATTCAAGACTTCGGTGCTGGAGAAGGTCTTCTTAGGTGCAAGCTCTCTGCTCTGCCTGGCACCTGGTTTTGAAGCAGTTGGGGTGTTCAGCATCTGAACCAATGTGGCTTGGAAATCCTCTTTCACTGGGTTTATGTTTTTATGTTGTTTGCTGGTTGTTATCTGCGAAAGTTAATTGTATTGCTGGTTGCTTAAGCATTTGATACTGTCGTAAGATAATGCAGTTGCTCTTGTGAACTGTGAGATTACTGGCCAAGCTGGAACTTGTAGAGGTGTGTATCTCCAAAGTACTAGAAAACTAATGAACGTTACTTGGCAGATGTGGAGAGGCTGTTGAAAGGCTATTAGGTTCCAATTATTTTTTTTTTTCTGATAAACTGCGTATGGATTTGTCTTCCACAGTTTCTTAGTGCATGTCCTTTTGAGAAACTTGAGAAAGTAGTAACTTCTTGTGTCTCTGCCACAGTGTCACCTGCTCCTTGACACTGTTTTTGGTGTCCACCTTTCTGTAAGCAGAGCCTTTTTGAAGGAAAGTTTGTAGCTTGAAACATCTCCATACTGCAGCCAAGACTTTCTGAGAAAACATCAAATAGAAAAAGGCCGAACTCCTTGGTTTCATATCCTTGAGGAACTTCTAGCATCATTTAAGGGGGCTAGAATTTATTACAGTCCCTGACCAAATACATAGGCACATGCTAGGTGTCTCATACTGGATGGAGTCTAATTTTTTCCATCTCCTGGAGTGAGTGCTGAATAATGAACCCCTCCCATCTTCTTCAGTGATAGAAAAAGAAGGTTATTATTGTAGCAAATAAGTTATAAAGGTAGCATTCATGGAAGTCAGGTGCAGGTGGTCTTCAACCAAATCTGGACTGATAATGACTTTAGGAATTGTAATGGTCTGCCACACAGAAGTCCTGAAACCTTGATCTTCTGGCTAGGAAAAACCAGACTTGCCAAGCTGTGTTTGTTTCATAATGAATCAGCATCTTAGTTCATAATTTTAAATTAAAACCTTGAGAGCTTCTGTCTAAAACTACTGAATTAAAGAACTTTGCCTCTTTCTTAAACATGGCTTATGGAGCATTTGTTTCAGTCTTGGCACTTGCACTTTAAATCTGCTAAAAAAGAAGTTTGTTATCTTCTGATCTGTATTTGAGAGGTGGATACTGACCATAAATGGGTAAAATACTTCAATGAGCTCTCCAACTGATTTTTTTTTTTTTTTTTTCCCAGAAGGAAATGAATGCAGAGAATGTATTAATTGTTTGGAACTGTCCACGTGACATCCTTATCTTCTCAGGCAAGCCCTTTTAAAAATAGGGTATGTGTTAAATGTGGTGGAGTTATTAAAAACATCATCATCATCATTAATAAGCCTCTTATTAGAAAATGAAGTGCTGAAACAAGTTAAAAATGCAGAGTTTCCATGAGAAAATACTTAGTTAAATCTGAATTTGTGCTTTCATAGATTGGAAAAACCTGGGTTAAAGCAGTTGGAAAGTTTAAGATTAATTGATGTTACAAGCAAGCAGCAAGCTGTGCTTTGCTGATTCTTTCACTGGGAACTATGTCCCAAACTGGGAAACAAACTTGAGAGTACTTGAATATGCTCAAAGTATATAAATGGTAGGTGAATTGAGATGTATGGTTCTATACCTTCAAAGAAGGTAAGGATTGTCATGCGAGCTCTGAACTGACACTTCTATGGGTTGTAGAGTATTCAAGCAGAGTGAGCTCTATCTGTAAGGTGGAAAAGCATCGCTGGCCTAAACAAAGGAGTCAAATAATGAAGGCAAGAACCTTCCTTTAATTAAAACAATGTTCCTGTTGGACTGTGATGTCACTGCCATCATTGCAGTTCTTTAATCTACCACCGTAGAGTGGTTTGCATGCGTGTATATAAAAAGGCATCTGTTCTTTCCTCAGACATCCAAACAATCTTGTAACTCTTACACATTCTTTCCTGTTAAGTAACTTGATCCACCTTCTATCAATATACTACTTAGTTAAATTTGGGTACTTGGCAAAGCAACATCTTGTGTGTGTGTTTAGTTAGAATGTGTTAGGTGATCCAAAAGTTTCCAGTAGCAAATTAGGTAATGTGGTGAGTTCTCGAAGTGTAAGCTGTTCAACTGTTATAGACTTTTTTCTGCTTGACTATATTAAAACTAAACAGCACAAGTAATTCCTGGCTTGATCTCTCATAAGAATTATTTTGGGAACTGAATTTTATTTTATTTTAGCTTCCCTATTCAAAAATATCTCCCTCTTGAGGCTGGTTTAGTTGTAGCCTTTAGCTTTGCCTTCAGCAAGAGTATGTGATCTCTCCAATATATGGCATGAAGTGAGTGCATTATTCTGCAGTAGTTCTTTAGAAACAAACCTAATGGGTTCTCACCGGTCACCTGAGGAAAAAAACATAGACCAGACAAGTAGGACAAAGACTGTCTCCTGAAAGCAAAACTTTACTATATGCAACACTTCAATGGGTTTTTGGCTTGTTCCTCCTGCGTTTTCTGTTGCTGTAGGCTTTGGCTACCCTCATGAACCTGTAGAGAACGGCAGAAACGTGAAAGCACTAACTGCCAGGGGTGACAGCTTGAAGTTGCAAAAGCTCCTTTCACTGGATTATTCTTTGCCAGCCCTTGTGTTCCAGCTTTCCTGCTGCCAGGCTTGTATTGTGTTAGCCCAGACTTGCAGCAGGATGAATAGGGAGTTGATGGCAGATGCTTATTACGGCCTGCTGAGAACCTGACTTTCTGTTTTCTAAACTGTTGTTTTTGGTTTTGTTTTGTTTTTTTTGGTTTTTTTTAGAAGTATACTGAGTGCAGGTGGGTTATAGAAATACTTAGCAGTTCAACTGTTATTCTTTTCCCCTTGTGATGACATTCCCCTTGGCTACAAATCCTTGTTTTTGTAAAACTGAAGATGGTCAGTATTCCTTCAGCAGCACATCAGCTAATGGAGACAAATTCTGCTGTTGTAGTTTCTAAATATCTTTAACATAAACAAAGTCAACAATTGCTTGTGTGACTCCCTAAAGCAAATCACTCTGAGCTGGTCTTTTATGCCTTTATTGGAAAGATGCATTTGTAATGGTGAAAGCTGTTGAGTGGATCACCATCATCTACATCTATGACAGTCTGCTGCTTTGCAGAAGTATAAAAGGTCTGGGAGATCAGTGCTGTACTAATTGGACGGTAGTAAAAGCATTTATAGCAGTTAAAAGAAAACTTTTTTTTTTTTTTTCCCCTCTCCCACCCTTCTTTCTGGTTGAGAATAGCTATTGATATCTGCACTTTGGCAGGCATCTGGGTGTGTTTTTGTGTAAGATAAGAATTTTGCCTCATTGTCGAGTATATGATACGTAGCAGGATGGGATACGTTGCTTATTTTGTCTCTGTTTACATTTCACTACTGTGGCTGGGTTCTCCGTTCTTGTGGATATGCAGCTTAACTCTTAACTAAATGGAGGGTCACGTCCACTTGCTCCTTATTTTTCTAGCATTGTGCTGGGTTCTAGTTGATTGATGTCAAAATCTTTCAGTAATTAGCAAAGCACAGGGTGTTGATTTCTGGTCGGTATCCTGTTTCTTTGTTGTTCATTTTTAAGTATGTGTAGCTAGATCATGAGTGGCACTCATTATTCAAATCCGAGGCAGCGTGGGTTCTTCCAGCCTGACTTCAGGAAATAACTTGGCTTTTGAACTGTAACGGTTGCTGCGCAGAACTCTGGCTGCGCTGTGATATCGTGAACTGAGCCTGAGGAAATGCTGCGACAGTACTGCCAGCCCTTTGTAAGAGGGGGATCCTTCTGCACCCACTTCAGCCCAGGAATCTGTTCCCGAGTCCTCGTATTTGTGACACTGAAGTTTGGTGACAGCTTTGCCTGGACATGCCAGTGCTTCTGAACTGGAGCCCACACCAGCAGGTACTGACTGCTCCAAATGTGCATGTGTCAAGTTCATTCATCTCACATCTTTGTATGGGCTCTTTTATATGGATCATGTGGTGATGAAGTGAGTGGGGCTGACCTTCTTCCCTGCTTTGAAAATAATCGTCTGGCTAGAATTGCTGTCATTAAATAGCCAGATTTGTTAGGCAGGTTTGTTAGATTAGTACTTCACAGTCATGCTAATGTTTATAAGCCTTATGGTATGAAGAGGCACTTTGCTTTTTTAATAAATTCCAGAGTAAAGTTTTCTGTGTGGAAGCTAGAAACGAACTAAGAAGAGCTGCAGCTTTTCTGCACAGTAAAATTCAGTCCAGCTGTGGAAATAATGATATACAGCCAGTGAACTTTGTTCTTCTTTACAATATCCATAGTGTCAAGATCTAAGTTTGGGTTAAAATTAAAAGCACTGCTTGGTAATTAGTGTGGGACGCATTTGAATGTTATTCCTCCAGCAGAAAGGGGAGCTCCGCCTTTGTTCTCTGGAGGCTGCTGTAAATTCAAAGGCAGTATATTTATTTTTTTTCACGTTTCAACTTCTGTCACAGCTATTCACAAAAGCATGCAGTGTCACCATGAGATACTCTGCCTATTCTAGAATTGTGACAAACTGTTTTAGTGTTATGCTGCAGCATGCATGATTTAGTAGGCTTGATAACCTCTCTGTTTTCAAACTTCAAGATATTTGTGTTAAACACCTCATAACTCGAGTTCTTTTGGGGGGGGTGGTGTTAAGAAAAGGGTTGATAAAGGTGGAATTAATTTTAACAAAAACTTAGTTGCCCAACATGAGAGAACCAGTGAAGAAACTTTTAATTTGGTGTCTATTATTTTCCTGTAGCCCTCACTTTTGGTTTTAATCAAGTCAGATGAAAGAGACTTGCATTAGTTACATCAGTTAAACTCGTGTTTCCAACACAAAAATGCATTTATGCATTAAGCACCCTGAAGTTTCTTGATGGTATAGTAGAGTAGTTTTTGGCAGTACTATTCACGGGCCCTTTGAACTGTGTACTACTTACTCATGAGGAAGGTGTTTGCTTTCCATTATCTGTTGTCCCTGTTGTAGGTCTAGTTGCAAGGGACAGAATTGGATGGAGCTCATCAACTGCAGATCTGAAATGAGCAGATCTAGAGAGTATTAGTGTATCTGTCTTCTAGCCAGGGCTAGGAACTGCAGCCTTATTCTGCACTAGCTGGCCAAATGGATGATATACTACAGTAGCTCATAAAGTCTATAACCAAGGTTGTAGGTGATGCAAAACTTAACCAGTGCCATCTATTCTGAGTACAGCTCACTTTGCTTACTGAATCACCACGTGTTGAATCACATCTAATTGGTTGAAGAGTGATTCATAGAGTCTTAGGCTACTCAAATATGAATGATAACAAATTTAATTTGGATTCCCAAGTGTAATGGGTTTTTTGTGGATTTTTGTGGGTTTTGTTTGGTTTTGTTTGGTTTTGGTTTTTGTTTGCTTAGTTTTTTTTTGTGTGGGGGTTTTTCTGTTTTGGTTTGTTTTTTTTTTCTTTAGACTTGTTAAATTGATCATGTTTTTCTGGAGTGAAATACTGCCTCTTGAATGCCATTAAGGAGCTCTTTTTACTTGCCTTTTGACTCACAGTTTTGCTTGTTTGGTTTTCATAGTTGGGGGGATGGTTTATTTTGGGTTTTGTTTTGCTTTGTTTTTAATTTTCTCCCCAACCAAGTTTTGGGAGTGTTTCTCACTCTGAGCAGCCAAACTAATATCACGAGACAAGTGGAGTTCCTCAGGGATCAGTACCAGGACCAGTGCTGTTTAACATCTTTGTTGGTGACTTGGGCAGCAGGATTGAGGCACCCTTGGCAATTTTGCTGATGACACCAAGCTGAGTGGTGCAGTTGGCATGCTGGAGGGAAGGGATTGTCATCCAGAGGGACTTTGACAGGCTGAAGAGATTGGCCCACACTAATCTCATGAAATTCATCAGGCCAACTGCAAAGTCCTGCACCTGGGTTGGAGCAATCCCAAGCACAAATACAGGCTGGGTGATGAGTGGATTGAGAGCCGGCCTGCAGAGAAGGACTTGGGGGTGCTGGTTGATAAAGCACTTAACATGAGCTGGCAGTGTGCCCTGGAAGCCCAGAAAGCATCAAAAGATGTGTGGTCAGCAGGGCAAGGGAGGTAATTCTTCCCCTCTACTCCGCTCTTGTGAGACCCCACCTAGAGTACTGCATCCAGCTCTGGAGCTCCCAA
>JANHGN010001307.1:0-22962 GCA_024605025.1 Megaceryle maxima | reverse complement strand
GTACCCTCAGCAAGTTTGCTGAAGATACAAAACTGGGAGGAGTGGCTGACATGCCAGAAGGCTGTGCTGCCATCCAGTGTGACCTGGACAGGCTGGAAATCTGGGTGGGGAGAAATTTAATGAAGTTCAACAAGGGCAACTGTAAAGTACTGCATCTGGGGAAGAACAACCCCACGTATCAGTACAGGTTGGGGGCTGATCTGTTGGAGAGCAGCTCTGGGGAAAAAGATCTAGAAGTCATGGTGGACAAGAGGATGGCCATAAGCCACCAATGAATCCTCGTAGCCAAGAAGGCCAATGTCAAACTTGGATGCATTAAGAAGAGCGTGGCCAGCAGGTTGAGGGAGGTTATCCTCCCCCTCTACTCTGAGCTGGTTAGGCCCCCCCTGGAGTACTGTGTCCAGTTCTGGGCACCCCAGTTCAAGAAAGACAGGGAGCTACTGGAAAGAGTCCAGCACAGAGCCACTAAGATGATTAAGGGAGTGGAGCATCTCCCTTATGAGGACGTTGGAAAAGCTGGATCTTTTTAGCCTGGAGAAAAGGAAACTGAGGGGTGACCTCATTAATGTCTATAAATATGTAACGGGCAAGTGTCGGGAGGATGGAGCCAGGCTCTTCTCAGTGACATCCAGTGATAGGACAAGGGGTAATGGGTACAAGCTGGAGCATAGGAGGTTTTGGGTAAACATACGGAAAAACTTTTTCGCAGTGAGGGTGACAGAGCACTGGAACAGGCTGCCCAAAGAGGTTGTGGAGTCTCCTTCTCTGGAGACATTCAAAACCTGCCTGGATATTTTCCTGTGTGACCTGATCTAGGTGATCCTGCTCTAGCAGGGGGGGTTAGACTAGATGATCTTTCAAGGTCTCTTCCAACCCCTAATGTTCTGTGATTCTGTGCTTCTGTAGTCAGAGGACAACATTTATGGCTCACAACTGGGAAGCTGGCAGGATATCATTCTCCTGATTATATACAACAGACTTAATGTTCAGTATATGCCCTAGAAAATGGCATTAGATGGTCAATTAAGCCAGGGTAATAAAAGAAGCAAATGTTTATCTATCAATTAAGTAGATTTTCCTCATGCTGTTTTACCATCACTTTACTTTGACCTCTTTTTAAGTCATATAAAAATTCACTCACACAGACACTGAAAGTGTCTACTGTGCAGAGTGAGAGAGGCACTACTTAGCTCTGATGCCCTTTTTAGGAGGTACAGTCTCTCCAGGATCCCTGTAGTTATGAGTAGGAAGATTCTTGTCCAGAAGAAGACACAGAGTTCCAAATTCAGTGCCACCCTTGGACTAACTCTCTCCATTGACTATGCCATTAGCCCTGACTGATCTCCTGACCATCTAATGTCACCATGCAATTACTGCAGCAAATCTGTACTGAGCTTAGTGACAGCACCTTTTCAGTCCCAGTCTTCACAGATCAGCAATTCAATGATATCTGAGTATCGGTGGACCTGACAGATGGATATGCATTTGTCTTCCCTCTGTCTCTCTCTGTGATACAGGATTTCTCTATAGATGAGTGCACATATGTATACACACCCAGAAATAGATAATACATGCAGATGTATATATACAGGTGTACATACATATGAACAGTTTACGTATGCATTTTTATAGAGAATATATGTCAATTCTGGTAAAAATATATAAGTATATATATATATAAAATCTTCTAAGTATTATCTGATAAGAACACCTGACAGCTAACAAGAATTAACTGTTGAAGCTGACTTCATGTTAATCCATCATTTGTAGAATGATGGTTTTGATCACAGCCAGACTTGCAATTAAGAATAAGAAGCAAGTGGCATAAGGAGTAACAGAATCACTGTTCATTTAAGTATCCCAAATATACAGTCATGGTCTTTCTTTCACCCATCATAAAACAAAGTCCATTTGCTAAATTGAACCACTCCATGCTAGATTACTAACTCATTTGTTTTCAGTGACTTGAATTTGAGCCATGGGAGTTTTATTTTATAAAGAAACATTTCATAAAAATATTTACTTATTCAAAGACTTAATTTCATCACAGACAGTTAATAACTTTCAAATAAAATACATTTTTAAATGCATTTGTAGAATGATAACCTTTCTTTTGTATGTACACTCAGCATATTTTGCCAGCCTCTCACATTTTAAATTCAGATCTATTAAGATTCCTTTTAATTTTTCCCTTTATCCACTAATCTATGTAAAAACTGACATAGCTAAATCTTTTACATCAGGCATTATGCAGATAATAAGTATTATCCTTTGGCTAGTGTGACGTAATAAGATCTCTCTTTTTTCTTCCTAGAACACAGTCTGTGTTTGGGTTTCACAGTGGTGCATCCAAATTAATTTACACAATTTTTCTAAGGAACTTAATAGATTCAGTTTCCAGGAATTCTGTGATTTATAATTCTTCTATTTCTCATGTCAAAGGAGATGACACAGAAAATATGTCAGTATTTTAGCTCAGATATAGGACAGAAAATTCTAAAGAAATCAAACATAAAATCTGCTAAACCTCCATGAAGAGAAAATAAGAATATCTGGGCTGTTTTGTGGGTTGTTTTTTGTTTTTTGTTTTGTTTTGTTGTTGTTTTTGGTTTTGGTTTGGTTTGGTTTTTGTTTGCTTCTTTTTTTTTTTCATAACCTTTCCAAATAAGCAAAGCTAAAATGGCTGAAATCACCTTTCCCACCCCTAACCCCACTTTAGTTTTTAACTGAAAAGGCCAAGTCCTCAAGTATGTACCTTACTGTAACTCTAGCCACATTCAAACCGGATGAATGAAAGTGCTTGCCTGATGAATTTCTACAACAGATAATTTGCTCACTTAAATACAAGGTTCATTTCTCAAAGCTATAAATATTCTAATGGTGAAGAAAGTAAATAGGCTAAAATAATAGATTCAAATTATCAAAGATTTTTAAAGTTTTTTCTTTAAATTTTTCTTTCAACAATTGAATTGTCTTTTTTATGTATTCAGTGGCTGTCATCTTGTTGTTTAAAGCAGTGTTATCATTATCAAAGTAGCTTGAGATAAGGAAAATAATTAGAGAAATTCCAATGACTAGAAGATTCTCTGTGAAAATCCCCAAATGAGCACATAATTGCTCTTGATGAATAAAAACTGAAATACAGCATGTGAGGCTTAAATAAGATGGTGAATATGTGTGCATGTGTACTTGAAGAGCTAGATGAGTTAAATAAAATCGTCTTCAGCATAGTCCACTCTTGGCTCTTCCACTGCTGAACTGAACCCTGGGTGCTGCTACTTCTCCATACCCATCACTTGTGCTGATCTTCCAGTGTGTACTGTACTTGTTATGCATATATGAATTTGGCTGCCAAAATGACACAGCACTCAAGTTGCCATCATGAAGTATGTAGCAAACCTCATCCTCCCACCCTCTGGCACATTAATTAGCTTATTTGTTTAGCAAGAAGCTCTGTTCGCTATTCACTTTTCTTCCAGCTTTTAACAAATTTATGAACAGCTTTTGGAACTACATAATCCTCTGTAAAACAGCTGGAAAAATACTCTGTTTAATTTACTAGCATTTATCAGTTCTATTGGATAAACATGGCTGTAACTCTCTGCCCCCAATCAGAATAAGCATTTCCCATAATTAAAGGCTAAAGTTTGATTGTGTGTAATCCGTTTACTTTTACAGGTAAAAGAGAGTAAAAATGTTTGCGTGATCCCTTAGGAAATCAAGAATATATTTTCTTTTTTTTACATAAAGAAATCCATCCTTTTAATTGCTTAAACAATGGTATTAGCACTACGAAGCAGACAAGGCTTGTTTTGCAAGGTCTTGTGGTCCCCATTTTTCATGTCCACATAAAACCATTGCATTTTAAAGATAAGAGACGAGGGAAATTAGCTTTCTAACTGGTGCTTTCTTGTAAATACAGAATAAATTTTCTCTTTGTACATATTCACAATAGATTCATTAGTTTGGACATACTATTTTTGTGAACAAAATGTGTATTTGTAAAGAAGCTTTCTGTCTGTTTAATCATATACTTAATCCGAAGAAAGCTATCAAGCTTGCCAAACTTTCTCAACCTGTAACTGCAGCTTGAAACGTTAGTTCTGTGTACTGACTTCCTTAGAGATTTTAGCTAAAAGCAAGTCTGATGCACAAAGCAGAAGCAGCAGCTCTCACAGGTACCATGACTGTCTGCCTGAGGCATACATCGCTGCAGTACACATTCCTGCCTACTTCCCTTACTCTGGGGAGTTACTTCTTGCTAGTTCATACCTGCAGCAAAGTACAGGGAGGAGACAGGGAGGACAGGGAGATGCTAATTGTTACTTACCATGGCAATTTTGCCATTGACTTCGCTAAGCACAGGATCAATTGCTGCTCTCATAGCCCTGAACTGTGTATGACAGGCAGTATCATAAGAAAAGCACATTTACAGATAACTAAACTCACAGTCTACTCATTAGTTAGTGACAGTTTAACACTCCATACTGCTTTCAGGTATACAGTAGCATCCAGGCTAAATCAACATGCTAAATCTGGGAAAAAGAGCCAACCAAACAAGACCTCCCCAAACTCCAAGCCCTGGTTTTGCATATCAGCACCTACAAATTGCATTAGCACCTCTGTAAATTACATTTAAGGTTTGCTTTTGAGTCACAAACCCTGTGTAGCTCAATGTCTCTCACTGTGAAAATTTAAACTGCATTGTTAGGATCACACTTCAAAGTCTAGGTATTATTTCATAGAAAAGTCTCACCAAAGTAGTATAAATTCCCTGATATATCATTTGTCTAGCAGTAAAGGGGATCCAAATTTGAGTGCTCTATACAGAAATCATCCTCAAGAGTATTAGCGTAAATATTAAATATTTAGATTTCTGTATAGAGAAAACAGTGTTCATTGTATTTTCCAGCAAATACTTGTTAATGATTTCTAGCATTTGTAAATATATATTCAGAAAAATGTAATTTGGGAAGTTTTATGACCAAACTGAACCATGGTAGTCTTTATATAACTTTTAATATAATACATAGAATGCAAAATAATATGTAGAATCTGAAGGAGTCTATACAGACAATTTTTTTTTTACAGCCTGTTATTTTTAAACCAGCTTGTTTACATAGTCTAGCAGTAAATGATGTCATTCTAGCCTCAGCATTTTTTTAATCCTTGCTTTTCATAAGTTTTTATAATATGGATTTAGTGAAAGTGTACAAGTAGTTAGTTTGAGTCTCAAGCTTATGTCAAAATATGTTTGCCATAATGAGAGTAATTTAAGGACCTGGGATCTCAAAGCTATACCTATATAAATTGTGTGGTTGAGGGATGGGATTTTTTTTTCAGTTGCCTTGAAGTTAGGTGTCTGGATTAAGCTAAACTTTTGTCTTTTTTTCAGCTGCTGTACTAAACAGGTATCCACAGGGCAACTTATTGCATCCCACCACAGGAATGTAAGTAACAATAATGTTGGAATGGTTGGCACTGTGTTAGATAAATCCTGCTTTTGAAGTAATTGCGGTACAAACATGTATGATGCATTTCTGATTAAACACCACCACCACCACAAGAAAAAACCTGAAGAAAGCCATCTGATTTTAAAGAGTAAGCTAGTGTTTGATGTTTGAAGGAATGACTTTTTTTTCTAATCCAAACTAGATATTAAACATACTGTTGCAAACTACAATTTAGTTTAAAATTTACAAATTAAAATTAACACTAGCAAGATAAATATATTACTGTAATTCACAAAACTGAAAATATAACTACTACTAAAATCAGCAGATTTGTAGCATACAACCTATTTTCCAATGTTATAACTTGTACTCACATGTTATTAGTTAAACAAATGCATCTATTTACCATGAAAAATAATTTTTCAATATGTTACCAGTTCTGTTTTCCCTTGTGGTGTCGTGATGTTAACCTTTTTTGTCAAAGAAATAAAGTACTATCCCATAAAGGAATAAAGTACTAAAACATAAAATAGGCCTTTAAAACTACATGCAAGCAGAATTAGCTTGTGTGTACCTGTAGCAGCTGTCTTTCTTCATTGCAGAAATGGGTGACTGAGCAGTTTTATAGTTTTCCTCACTACAAAGCTTTTCTAAATTAATCAGTGTTACTACTTCACAGTCTTTAGAGAGTAATGTCTTGCTAACAAAACAATTAAAACAAATAGAAAAAAATGCAGAATCCAGATCTTCTACGTGTGTATTTAACTCTATTTGAAAATTTCCAATAGTTTAGGAAAAAAAAGTGCAGTCTGAAAAATACCCTTTATTTTCAGTATTGTTCTTGTAGACCAATGGAAATAATGAAATAGAAATGATCAAAACCAACTTTTGGATAAAGAAACTAGTTTTGACATTATTTACCCCAAACCCTTTGATTAATTTGTATAACGTAAATCAATACTTTATTAGCTGTGGTTTTCCAGCCACCAGTGGGATTAACATTATGTGAGACACAGGGAAACTAAAAGATAGAAAAGTTAAAAAGCTTGTTCAAAAGATACACAGGAAAATGATTAAACCAATAGTATACAGAAGGGGTATTTTTTTTTTTTTCTGAGTAGCAACATCCAGGATGTTAGAAGGACTGAGAATTTGCTGGAAACCACAAGTAGCTTTGCAGATCAGTAGCAGTAATGTACCCTCATTTCTACCAAAATAAGAGAGAGTAGCATAGATAGCATCCAATCTATGCTCCTAGAGAAGCTCACCTTGCTAATAAAATTTAAGGCAGAGGAGAGACAATCAGGAACCAGATGAATAGCAATGACAGGATGATACAGAGCAAACATGAGAATATCTACAAGGCAGAATGATCTTCAGACAGGAACAGGACAGATGGGAGAGAGTCTGATATCCATCCACTACAACATCAAAAGAGTCAAGTCTTTGTGGTTAGACATTAAGAATAAAGAGGCTTGCCCATTGAGCAGATTCAGACACAATAAAGATTTGAGATACTGACTGTAGACTGAAAAAGATTCAAATACAGGAAAAACATTTGACTTCTTTTCATGTCTCACCAAACAACTTCCCAATTTCCACTGAAACCCATGAATAAATAGCAGACGTGGGCAAAATTCATAGAAGTGGAAAGTCAGTGAACACAAGAGTGCTGCTAGACCACAGTTCTCATAGCAGGAATCACACAACAAATGCAGTTTTAGGAGTTTTCAGTGAGACAGCAAAGACTTGCTTTGATTATTCAAATTGGTATTTGGGGTCATAAACCCTTCAGAAGTAAAGCCTGCAGACAGCAGGGTTTTTTTTGAAATCCAGATCTAGATAATGAGGCTGAACAGAAGATTTAAGGGAGATGTCCAAGTTCTGGGAGGTATTTACAGGAAAAGGACTCTTCTCAAGAGATGGAGTCAATTCTAAGCATACAACTATCTAAGATCAAAACTGATCCCTAAGCTATATTAAAAAAAAAAAAAAATCAAATCTAAGTGTCAGATAATTAAGTCTACTTACATTTAGTAAAGAAGAAGACAAAAAATGATAAAATGAGTGTGAAGGATATAGAAAATGAAGACAAGTTTTCCAGGAGAAAGAAATATGAACAGTGCAAGAGTGACAAGAGTAGAAGACAGGATATAAAACAGAATATTGCCTAATTCAGCTAGGAAATTGGATGCACTCAAGAGAAAAGAACTACTATATCTTTACATTAATGCAAAGACTTCTGAAAGTAAAATTAAATTCTCAGAACTGATAGAGTAAGATATGGAAAGGAGACAATGATTAAGATGATGTGTAGCATTCTGGAAGCTGCTGCTGAAAGCTTCAATTATATCAGAATTGATCAGGAATAAAAGAGATTTTGGTTAAAATATTTTTTGGTGTTTGTGAAAAGTTTTTGTTTTGTTTTGCTTTGCTTTGTTTTGTAATAAAGGCATACTATAAACCCTCAGTACAGGACGCTAATATGAAGAAAATAATATAAGTGGCAAAATAAATACTGCTGAAGCTTGTGAAACTACAGAAGGATGGGAGAAGAAATATTACTGTCAACAGCAACTATTCCTGAGCAGAAACATATTTTAAGTGTCTTTTTTTTTTTTTTTTTACAAATAATTAATGAAGAAAAAAAGGGTTAATATTGTTTTAAGCAACAGTGAAATCACAATGGAAAAAATAATTTAAAGAAACTGTTCTGTGATCACTAGATAGTTCAACTGCATAAACACAATTATTAAGCAATTCTGTGACTAACATTTTTGGGTTTAGAGGAGCCAATAGTAATAAGTTAGGAAAATTTGTGGACTTAAGACAATGAGGAATTAGAGAATCTGCTTAACTACAAAAGAGCTGGTGACTCTTGGTGACAAAGGGAGATTTGTTAATGAGAATGATTAGAATGGAGCAAACCTCAACAATAAAACTTCCATTTTTGTGTACCTGGAGACAGTTAAGGGAAGAAAAAGCCACATTATTTCCATCCCAAAATGGATGGAATACCAAAAGTACCAGGCATGATATGTTATAATTCATGTTTTTAAGAACTGTCTTAGCAATTTTTAAAAATTAGTAACTTAAAGAAAAGGACTGCAAATATGTCTGAAAATAAATGTATTTAAAGATAAACAGTAAGACTACTCATTTGACTTCAAACATACAGATATTTTTCAATTAAATTTAAAAAAAAAGGTAGTAAAAGAAAGAGATGAAAATCACTATGTTTCATGTGGGTTTACTAAGGATAATTCATATTAGTGTGTTAGCTTCATATTTTTCTTTGATAAACTAACATTTTCTTTTAACTACAAATTTTGCCTGAAACTTACTAAGCATTTGATATAACATGGGGAATCATACCTGCACTGTTCTTAGTACTCTTCTGTAAACATCTACCATTTACTACTGCTGGAGACAGATAGTGTTCAGGTGGACCTTTGTTTTGGTCCTAGATATAACTGGAAACAACATGTGCTACACTAGCATTCTATCGTGCATGAGCTACTTAGTCTTTCACAGAGATGTAATAAATTACCTCAGGAATAACACTTCACTATTACAATATTGTATTAAACTATCACATGCCTGCTCCTTTTTAGACTCAAGCAAGTATCTCTTCATGATGTGCGTGACTAATATGCTTGAGGATAGTTTTATATTGTCTTTCATTGCTTTCAAAGACCTCAGTTTTATAAGCTCTGCCAAAACAAAGAGAAAGGGATAGTGTTACTCTCCATAAAAAGAAGATGATACATAAAATACAAAGACAGAAAACAGTTTAAGAACTTTTTGGCACAAAACCAAATGATGATGACTAGGCTGTGACTGGATGTTCGAAGAAGGTCTATTAAACCATCACAGGAGAGCTGTTCTGGAGAAACTTTTCAACAAGATGCAGGGGTGAAATCTAAGTACTTTTAAGACTGAACATGATCAGTTTAGGGATAGGTTTATACAGGTAGGCTGACTAGGACATCAAAGAACTGGATTTGCTAATGCAAGTTGTTCCCTCCAATTTTTTACTCCTGTGAACGAAACACACATCTTGGTCCTCACTCCCCGACCTTAACTGACAGACAACTAAATATTCTATGAATATCCCATAAGCTTACATTTCCTAAGACTGGCCTTATGATTGTAATGTATTAAAATGAAAGCATTTCAAATTAATTTATTGTGTCTTTTGACAAAGTGGTGACTGACTCATAAGATATACAGACTGAGGCATATGGAGTACACCAGTCCTTTATATCACAAATTGTTAAGAAAATTCCATGCAGGAGTAAACCAATTTCCACTCTTGCCCATCAATGACTAAGTATGAAACAGCATATGTAAGACATGGGGAAAAGATAACAAGGATTTCATATTATAATGAAATAACCCAGTTATTATACTTAAAGTAGAGAGTGATAGCTTCTGTGGGCAGTGATGATTACAGACACGAGTGTAGCCTTATATTTGCCCTTGGCAGTCCTGAGCTTAAGAAATGTGCTTGAATTTGCTCAGCCCAGAAGATAGCTGAAGTGGTATGTTAAAAAATACTGTAAAACCAGTTTGCTTTGAAATCTCACTGAGAAAATCAACACAGCCACAGACATTTTGCATCTTTTCTTGAAACCACAGTTTTCTTCATGCAATGCACAGATAAACACAGACTTAGCCCATGGTTATCCTAGATCCATGAATTTTAGAATACATTTTGGTGAGGCTAGGATTCCATTCTGGCTTGTCTCATCATAAGTTGATAAAAACCATCAAAGTATAACAAAAGTACACATTTAAAATAGTTTACCTGGCTCAAACAAAAGGAACTTTATCACTCATTTTGATGTCATTGTTTTGTATTTGGAAGTGTGAAAACTATCTGTGACAGTTTTTTAATTTGATAGGTGACAGAAGAGCACATTTTTTCTGGCCAGATTTCTACAATAGCTTACAACTTCCAGGACTTCAACTCTCATGTTACTCCATACCATTATGAGAGACACTGTAACTTCCTAAATTAGCTGTCAGTGTTGCATAAATTTATATACATTTTAGAGGCAAAAACTGAAGGCAAGATTTAACTTTTAGGATGTTCCTGTCTCATGATACACACAGCAATGATGACAGGAATCACATCAGCCACTGTCTTGCTTTCTTATGTAGAAAGGCCACATGAGACCACAGCTGAGATATTAACAGCATAGTGTAATTTCTAAGCAACAGACAACTGCTATGACCACTTCTTCCTGGAGTACCCTTGTAGAGTTACAGAAATCCTATGCACTGAAATCTTCACGCACCTTCAATCTAAAACCAGTGAAAGTAAGGATGAGAATATGAGTTTAGTAGCTAATTTGAGATATTTCTCTGGTCCCGCCACTATAGCTGAATGTGCCACTGGTATACTCACAGATTTTCCAAATAATCTTTCATATTCTGTCACCTAAGTTGTTAGTAATTTCTGTGTGCAATTGTAAAATTGTCATCTTATCAATAGACTCCTACATATTGCAATGAAGTTACACACTGAGTAACAGACAATCCACATTTGATGAAACGGAAACAGATGTATTCTTTAATAAAGCCAGAAAAAAAGTGGCAAATCTCTTACATCTGTTAATATTTTAGAAAATATTTAGAGATTACAATGAAAAAAAATGAAGTATAGCCAGACTTTTAAGGGCTCTGTCATTAATGCAACATGTAGGAGCAAGAACTGTGGTTTACAACTTGCTCACGGTAGTTCACAATATCTCAACAGATCACTTGCTATATAACCGTTGCCTGGTATTTCTTAAAGTGGCTTCTCACCTGACCCAAAATAAACTGACATGTTGTTTGTAGCTCGTCATTCATGAAAGAACCACATTGAAGTCTACAATTTTTTTTTTTTAATACAGATTTGTTATGAACACTACAGCTACTTTGTTATTTGTTATGAAATACAGCTACTATGCTTTTTTGACTCCCCAGGGAAGTCTGCTTATGTCATCAGGTTGTTCTACAGTGACAAGCATTGTAGGGTCAGACAGAAATGTCATCCTGCCTGACATTTTCTCATTTTTGAAAGATGAGAAATTAGATAAATATCCAAGATTGTTCTCTCTTCTATGTATCAGTTCCCATTAATGCACTCAGAAATGTGATCGTAATAATTTGGACATATTTTAATAAGCTAAAAAGCTATTCAATTGTCCAGAACTGGAGTTTCTAAACTAATTGTGAATTTCTGTCTGAAGCTCATATACAGACAAACAAAATCATGAGCAGGTTTGAAGAGTGTCTGGAGGGATGCTAAAACTTAGGTTGGGGGTTAATTCACACTAAGTTAAATACTGAACTGAAAAACATAAAAGGCAACCCAAGGTGGAAAATCTAAAAGTTTTTCTATTTTGACAGCACTCTGTCAAGAGATGACATCTAAAACTGAGGTTGGCAATGAGAAATTATATTAAAAAAGTTGAGCATATTTTCTTACTCAACTTCTAACAGAGTTTGATACTAACAGAGGATCAAAATTCAGGCTGAATGTGATCTTTAGAACAGTCATCTTGCTATGCAAGCACAGAAATCTGGAGTAACTGTAACAATGCAAATCACTTCCCATTGCTTCATTTGCATTTACTGGTGTATATTGACTCATATTTATTCCTATTTTGGTATACTACTTCATTCTAGTTACAGGAACATTATTCTTTTCACCTATTAGTGAATGGCACACCATCAGTCTAAGGAATACAAATAGTTCAGGGCAGGAGAGATTTTTAAAGAACTCAGTACATAATTAAGTAAAATTTTAGTTATTCAGTAATTAGAAGAGGTGTAAAAAAATATTTTTTAATAAGTGGCTTATTTCATTCTTTGTATGAGTTAGAACAGAACTAATTCTGTTCAGTGATTTTACTTTTCAGCTCAGTCTCTTCCAACTAACTGTACTTTCTAAAGTTAATGGCATATTTTTGCAGTGTCTGCTTCTAGCAGTGATAATGCTCGATGTTTAGAGTTACTGCCAAGGACTGGTGTACAGACTGAGGTCACTGCTAAATCTTGAGTACCATGTTAGGGCTGCAGAAAGTAAAAGGCCACACCTAGGGGGAGAAGTAAGACAGGACAGGTGACCCTAAACTGACCAATGAGGTATTACATGCCATGTATGCCATATTCAGTATACAACTGAAGGATCACAGGGTCAGTCTCTCTTCTTCAATGGCTGGCGTCCAAGGACTCTGTCCATTCTGCTTTTCCTGAATCCAGTTCCAGAATCCAGCTCCTGAATCCGGTTCCCATCTGCTGCTAAATTCAGTCTGGGACTTCCCTGATGCCCACTCCACAGTGTCAATGGTGAACATGATTTAATTGGCATCAGGGAGATTGTGTTTGACATTGTTATTTTATACATTTGTATATATACCCTTTTATTATTATCATTTTCATTAAAGCTGTTTTATTTTTCTTACCTAATCTATAAATTTCTCTTGCTCTTATTCCCTTTTTCTTCCCCCTTGTTAGGGAAAGGGGTTAACAGGGAGCATCTGTCATTCTCTAGTGCTTGTCCTTGACCTAATCCTTGACAACTTCCAACAAAACTATAAAGGAAAGTTAAAATCTCTGTGCAGATGATCAGATGGTAAAATCTAGCAGAAAAATAAAATTTGGTTAACTGTTACCTAAAACATTTTCTTCCAAAGAGCATACACTCATTTTCTCTGCTCGTGCCTTTTTTTTATCTGAAGTTTTTACAATGTAGAGGTTTTGTACATGGTATCTCAGCTTTGCTTTAGGCTGTTTTTCCTTACGATGCCATTTCTTGCTTTCCACTTAGATTGTTTCTCTCTATCCTCAAACCTCCTGAGTCACATGCCCTCTGTGTGTGTAGGCCCATAATGCAGCTTAGAGAATAAGCTCCCCTCCGATGCTCCTCAGTGGATGAATATAGTGGTCCTATAGTGGATGAATTGCAAACCTCATGTCCACCAGTGTTTTCTTGTGTTTTAAGAAAAAAAAAGTGGCAAAAATTAATAAGCTAATTTTGTGCAATATTTTTCTCACTTGCACACAGAAGCAAAAGTGGAAATCCTTCTATGCTAGAAGTGGGATTGCTTCTACAGTTTTGAAGCTGGAAATATCTGCACTTTGAAGATAAAAAAATGTGGACTTTAAAGACAGTTGTTTTAAGTTCCAATAAACCAAATAAGAAAAAAGGACAAAAGTGATTACAAGCACTGGAGTAAAAAATATCCCGTTTGCAGTAAAACACCCTACTCCATGTATTCTGAATGTAGATTGCTAGCTTGATGAAAGTTTGACAAAGAGGAAACGATTACTAATGAATAGTTACCACCAACATGGTAGTTTTCACAGTAGCTGAGGAATTGCTAAAAGCTGTACATGTCTGATGATATATTTGGTGGACATTAAAAATTGAACTACACTCTTCCTGTGGTAAAATTAGAGGTATCAAATAATTAAGAACATGATTAAAGATCTAAGCTAATCAGGACACAGAATTCAAAGAGATCCAGGAATGACCGTTTCCTGTATCAATTAACTATGCAGTCATGTGATAACATTATTAGTTAACTAAATAAAACTCATGATCTGGCATGATTCTTCCTCTCATTAGTACTTAGTAAAAAAGTTTAGTTCACAATTAGAAACTTGCTCAAGTTCACTTTTACTGAGTTACAAATAATATTCAATCACTAGGTGCAAAATCTATTGTTCACAGGACCGTTTTTACACATAACTGAAATACACTGTGGAAATTACTAGTTAAGTATACTAGCAACAATAATGAGAAATGCAAAATACTGTAACAAATTGCTTTTGATAATGAAGTAGAAATAGGAAAACACATCTGCATCACAGCTTTCTCTGTGAAATATGAAGGAAATGCAAATCAGCTACACTAACTTCTCTTTGAAGAAAAATCTCTCGATTCATGCTTTACGAGAAAGTTATAAATGTTTACTCAGCACGTCAGGATTGAAGCTGATGCAATAGTTACTCACAGAGTGAACATTACATAGAGTTCACGCTCCATTCCACCGTGTCTATCTTCACTGAAGTCAACACGCCTTTCCTGTCTGACTGCCGTGCCTTTGAGCTGCTTACTTTCTTATCTTTCCCACAGGCCTTCCTTTCTATCCAGAATCGATCTGGGTTTTGCTGCTGTTGTTTTTTAAAGCAAAACGCAAGCAAAGAAAACCGGTAGAAGAGCACTGGACAGATTTAATGACAGAATGTTGCGGGAGGTGGGTTAAAGTGAAGTATCATCTTCACGCGGTTGCGACAGCTCTTCCAGTGTGGGCTACAAGACTTGTACACCGTCGCCGCGGGTACTGGGTTGGTGTCTCCCATTCCCCTCACGGTCTCCCTCCATCCCTTCAGTCACCTGGCTCGCTCCAGCCAGGTCTCCATCCCTCACCCCTCAGCTGCCGTCCGGGCTCCAGCACGCAGGTGTCTCCGCTGCGGCTGCCGCGCCTCCATCCTGCTCCTGACCGACCCCTTTTCTTTCCCCGGGCCCACAGCCCTCACACCCACTCACCCCCTTCTTTTGGAAAACCTCCATGTTCTCCAAGGAAGCTCGCACCCGTACGCCTGCTCCCCGCCTCCCACGACACACCGAAGGCCACGTCCTCCCCTGTGTCCCGCTACCCCGCCAACAGGAGGCCGCTAAGGACGGGCCACGGGCGGCGGCACGGCCAGCCCATGGCATCCCATGTGTGCGGCACACAGTATCCGGTGACTCGGTGACCGTCAGGCGTCCGGGAGGGAGGCGGCAGAGGACGGGGCCGCCGCAGTGCCGGAGAGCGACCGCAGAGCTTTTGACGGGACCGGCGGGCCTTTCCCTCCTCCCGCTGCCGCCTCTACCTCCTCCACGGCCGCCTCCGGCGAAGGAGACACTGCTGCAGGCGGGAGGCGCTACTCCCTGCGTCAGGAGGTGCGGCTCCCCGGGCCCGGCGCAGCCCTCCCCCTTCCTCTCCCCCCGCCGCTTTTATGTCTGTCTTTAAACGCCGTTGCAGTGAGGGCTGGGCACATGTGCCTGCCGCCGCCGCCTGCCCGCCGCTGAGCCCCGCGCCCGCACGGCTCCCCTCGCCACCCCGCGCCCGCGGGAGCACCCGGCCCCTCCTTTTCCTCAGCTATCGCCCGCCGATCCCCGCGGACAGAGGTAAGGCACGGCACGGCATGGCAAGGCACAGCGCCCGCCGTCCGCCGCGCCGAGCGACGGCTGCGGAGGGAGGGCTGGGCGCTACCGCCGCGACCCGCGCATTTACAGCCCTGGCGGCCGGGGCCGCGTGAGTTGCACGGCTGGCCTGCCGTCTCATTTAGTCCGGAAAGGGGAAGGATGTGCCGAGGAGTCTCTTTCCGCTTGGTGCCCACTTCCCTGCGGGCCGCAGGGGGATTTCCCCCAGACCTCCACCCCGGGGAAGCTGCCTTCACCCCGGCGCCAGCCTCTCGCTGTCAGGGAGGGAGCCGGCTCCTTTCGGGACACAATAGTGAGGGCCCTCTCGGAAGCCGCCCATGTGTTTTAACTCGGCAGTAGGTGGAAGGGATGTACAGGACTATTATTATTATTGTTGTTGTTATTATTACTGTTACTTGGGTGGGAAGAGATGCGAGGATTTTGCCTCATTTTCCTGCCACGAGTGATAGAAATTTCATTCATCTCTCGCGTGTTGCGTAAAACACCTTAAAAGTACGTGTAGCGCGCGTCTCGGGGCAGCGCAGGCGAGAGCTGCCTCCGTCGCGGGAGCAGCGCGTTCGTGCGCCGCTCTGCGCGGGTGGCTCCAGGCTCTCAGGGAACAGGACGGGCGAGCCTCGCCGTTTCGGCAGATGACGGAGGGAGAGGGAATATCGCCAGTCACGCTAGGAGCGGCCCGCGGGCGTCCATCCCCGCCTGGTGCTGGCGGCAGCGTGCGCGCCAGCGCAACGTGTCGCTGCAGGGCGAGGGCTGCGGTCGCCGTGTTTTGAGGGCTGGGTGGAGGCGCAGGAGATAGGTGGGGAAGACCCGCGGCTGCCCCAGCCCCGCATTGTTGCCGCGGAGCGTGGGCGTCGCCCAGCGTCGCCCGGCTCAGGTTCCTCCCACCGCCGCCACTCGCATCCCTCGCTCCGCGCAGGCTGGAGCAGCCCGACGGGCTGGGGGCTGCTGCACCCTGGCGTCAGCCATGTTTGGGTGGGTATGGTAATGAGGACCTTTTCTCAACCTTTGTGCGTGTTGGATCTATTTTTTGTTCAGGGTTTTAATGGTCACAGTCCTGTGTGTAGTACAGTGTATCCACAGAGTAGATTTATACCTACAGGTTTCTCCCAGTGATTTTTCTTTCTCTTCAATTTTTTCATGAATAATTCTTATTTCCCATGCCTGTCTTGGCTGGTTTTGTTCCAGTTTTGCGAGCATTAGAGCAAACTGGAATGTCTATGCAAGGCTTTGCTTTTATTGTAGAAGTAAACGAGATGATTGAAATATGTCTGTACGGTGACACAGACTTGCCACATGAGAGGTTGCAATGAGATTTGTTCTATTTAAGTCAATTGCACTTTGTTTTATTTGTAAAAGATGTAGTCAAGACTTCACCCTCATCAGCCATTTTATTTTCTGTGCTGTGTGTAATTGCTACATGATAAGCTCACTGCTGTAGTATAGATTTCTAAGAGAAGCGTAGTTATTTGAAATACTATGTCAACATCAGTATGTCACTGACATACTATATGACAGAGATCCAAATCTCTTTACAGTGAAGTAGAATAAAGTAAAGGTTTTGTTCTGTGATGTCATGTACATGTGCACTGGATTTATTACGAAGACAGCTTACTCCATTTGATTCAAAAATGGTGATAACATTTTTTTTTTTTTTTTCCCCTCCACTTAGTAGTGCATTTCCCATTATCAACATTTTATTAGAAAGGAAACTTTTAAAAATACTTAGGAAAGATTGCTGAATTTTGGCTTGGCTAATATACAAGATTTTAGTTTACATGCAGACCGTATAAAGGCAAAGATAGAACTACAGCCAGCATTTTTTTGGTGCATATCAAACACTCCCTTTGGGCTCAGCTCTGCACTTCAGATTCAAGAACAAAAAATCTCATTGGTTTGGAACTGTACATGAAAAACAAAACCATTTCATAATTGTTCAGATGTGCCACCAATAGTAAAACTGAGTAAATGAAGCTGCTAAGACATCTTGAAACTAGTTTGCAGCATAAGCCAATTCCTGTTGACCTTTAGTGTCCTATCATTCTTACAGTTTTCTTTTTTTCTTGCAGGCAAGCAAGCAAAAAAGTAGTAGTGCAGATGACAACCATGTAGATTGAACAACTCTTGTCAACTCCTTTCTCTGCTGTATACTGTGAAAGCCTGTATGCATAAAACTTTTAAGATGCTGAATTTATTAGAAAAGGAGGAAAAAAAATCACAGGTTATTCAGAAACGCAGTCTACTTATTACAGCTATTCCTTTTGGTATAAATTGCCTTGTTAAGATATATTGGAGTAGTTGTTGCTCAAGGGGAATGGAATTACATCACTTGGGAAGTATTTATGGTAGGACTCTTTGAGAAGACAGATTTGTTTCTGAAATTGTCTAGTGTACAACCAGAAGCATCCACAACATTAAGGACACATTTACCTGCATCCCCAACTACTTTCCATTGTGCTGACTCATATCAAGGAATAATGTTCTTACTCAAAAGACAAAATATCTGTTGATTTTGGAAGAACAGTTTTGCATCCTTTGCTTATACGACTTTATAGTTCGGCATAGCAACGGATTGTAAAAAATGATAATGCCAGTAGCAGCTTTTCCACATGACTTTAAAGATCCCTGAATTCTCAGTGGATTGAAGAATAACTTTGACAAATCAGCAGGTGGCATCTCCAAACTTCAGCTCCCTTCCTCCCTGAAATTATATTCAAAGTAACCTTGCCATTACTTAGGAAATGTACTTTAATAATTTAGTGAAAAACAGTATCATCGACAAAATAATAACTGAGCGCCATTCTACTGAAGAGCTGGGTGCACAAAAAGCTGACAGGCTCATACAAAATAGCATGAAAGAACAGTGGTGACTGCTAGAACAGTTACTTCAGGCAGTGGAAAGAACTGTGCTGAGCTTCCCAGAAACCCATGCTGTAATAGAGCTCTTCATTCTTACCCTTCACTTTTAAGACTAGGGGTTCCTTGTTTACTGTATGGGAGAAAGGAAAGAAAAAGGTTGTGTAACACTGTGTACAACAGTGCCCTGAACCTAACTTATGGTTCTAGTAATCTGTTCCCCACTTTGAGAACACAGTTTTTTTGCTGCAGGCAAATGATAGTATATTTGCATTTCAAGTGTTGGAATTGTGTATTGCAGTGTTAATGATTCAGCATGCACTTCTTAAGCCAAAATGGAGAAGGGATGGGGAAACTGGAATAAGACATTTACAGTGTTCAATTTTCTATAGTGGAATTGGTATTAGTAATTTCCTTTTTAAAGACATAGTAAATGTAACATAACTTGAAGATATGATTTATATCATTAAATTAAATAATCAGATTTGAGGAGAAGCAAGATTTGTGCTAACCTATCTCTGAACAGTTCAGCTTCTTTGCTTATGTATAAAAAACAGATAAAGAAGTAATCACATAAATTCTTCCCAGGGACAACTTGATTTACTTACTGATCCATTCCAAAGCACAGAGGGCAAAGATTTAAGGTCTCCAGGGCACCTATCTATCTGGTGATGTCTAAACTTCAGTACTTGATTTTGCGACTTAGATAACTGAAGTACTTTAATGAAGTACTTAATATACTGTTATATCCTCTCACTTCTCAGAAGTGTAGCAAGATTTTATAATATAGTCATGGTCCTCTTGTGGGTGTACAGTGAACTTAGAAAATGGAGGTTTTGTTTCAGGTTGCCAGCAGTTAACACCTTCTGAGCTTGACCAATCAAGAGTGGAGTATTGTCAGAATTGCTGAGATTGCTCAGCTGGAGGAGTGGTAGCTACTGAATTTGTTCCTTCAATAAAGTACGTATACAACAAGGCTGCAGAGTAAATGATACATTTTCTTCATCTCAATGGAAAATTGCACATCATGTAAGTATTTAAGTGAAGTTGCTTTGTGAGAAGAAAATACTGAGAAATCTGTGAAAGCAGGTGAGAAACTACAGTAAGGTCACTAGAGTATTTAGAAATTACATGGAATGAAAGAGCTCTAGGCTGTAACATTCTATCTCTTAGATATTTCTGTTGGGTCAGTGATGTGAAAGAAATACACAAGCTGTTAAGATAAAATGTATTGGCAATGAACAATTTTGAGAAAGAAACCGTAGTATTTTTTCAAATCATTGTGTTTGTCTTGTAATTATAGGAATTATTGTCCTGTAACTAAAGTTTAAGGGGACTAATCTGGAAGAGAACTTGCCCACATTTGAGACTGTGAAGGGTCTTGATGTAAGATAAAGCCAGGAAGAACTTTTTGCAGGAGCTGAGAACAAATTTGCCAGCAATATGAAACAGATGCAGTGTCACTGAAGTCTGTATAAACTACCTGTATTTGCAGCAGGTGTAGATTTAGTCTTGAATCTTTATATAGTTTTTCTTAGTCTAAAAGATTTAATTCTATAGAGATACCAGAATCAAAATCATTCACTTTTTCTAATGCCTCTTAGCCCAAGGAATTCTTTATTTTTACTATGTACCGTAGTATGTGTAACATGCATTAGCATGTCTCAGATAACATCACTGAAGAATGCAGAGAAATGTAAGTTTCTTTGTATAGAATATAATTATCTTCAATTACGATTGAGTTAAGTACCTGTTGAACTTATATCTGTTACTGACAGGCTGTATTAATCTAGCTAGGGCAAAATGCTCGATCATGTAGTTCATGCTGAAGAGCAGCATGATGGCTGCTTCAGTAGATAGATAAAAATGGGCTTGCCAAGGCAAAAAGGCTATGGTGCATATTCTTATTTCCACCAAAGAACATAATGCTGCATTGCAGCACTAATTCAGTCTGTGCAATGAGTGCTGTAACACAGTGTAACTTGCTGAAATAATTATCTGTACACAGATTCCCTCAGCGATAGCCATTCTTCACAGTCACAGTACTCCCACGAAACCTCGTTTGCTTCTGCAGTAATTTTTCTCTCTTCTTTCTCTCTTCTCACTCAAATATTATGGTCATTAGCTATTTTTCTGATCCTGTCTGCACTAGTGGCCTGATTCCTTTCTGCTGACTCAGAGCAGACCTTTGTTCATAAGACTTTGATCTTCCTTTTTCTATATTGGTTGTTCCCATCATGCTTTCTTCTGCCTCACTTGTAGGCTCATATTTGAGATGCATTTTATAGGTTTCTTTCAAGGTATAAAACTTCACCTTCTTCACTTCTCATCCACTGATTTCATATAGACTGCAACCTTTGGCATGAGTATCAGACAAGATCTTATGAACATCTGCCATGATGATAATCCTGACTTTTAGTTCCGTGTCCTCTGCTGAATCATACTGGTTTCTTCACTGGGAGTCAAGGTGGAGATTTTGGAATCATGAGCACAAGATGTATGTTTGTGGGGCTGCACTATCACAATATACCTTCTAAGCAGAGATTATAGTAATGTGAACTGGATGCAGCTTTATATTGCATTTTGCTAATCTCACAGCAGCATGCTGGTATGTTAGCTGCTTCATCAGAGAAAAACGCAGAGCTCTGAAGAGCAGAATGTTAAATCTTTTCTCCCTTTAATGGCAAGCACTGAACTTAAAAAGGTATCTATTCTTTCCATTTTCTATTTTTGGTGATGTTACAGAAGCCTTCTAGAAATTATTTTCTGCCTGCACTTTCTTGACAGTTTTTATGAACTATGAACACACTGTTTCAATTCTCCCTCCCCCCCAGCTTCTTGCCTTCTAACTCACATTGAAGATTGAAACAAGTTTTGATCAAAGAATATTCAAGGATTATTTAGTGCATTAAAATTTTTAGATATTTTGCCAAATTGCAATGTTTTCATCAGATGTAAAAATAAAGTAATAAGAGAAGTAAAATGCACTGTGTAAGAAAAGAATGGAGGGTTTATTAGGCTTTCCTTTTCAGACAGGAGTGCTGGTTTTAAAAAGGAACTCAGTGTAAAAATAATTATGTTTTATTCTTTGTCAGAAAAGCATTACTAAAAGGTCTTTAATACTTAGTTATATCAGTTGTTGCAGTATTATTGTGTGATGTTTTAAACATGAAATTGCTTTACAAATGGCTTTTAATAGAGATTTGTGCTGTAATTGCAAGAACATGAGGCAGTTGTACTCATTATACTTTCAAATTCTTAAGTAATTTTTTTTTGTGCCTTTTTTTCTGTACGTGTTGTGAAAGTCTTCAGGCTTATAACTTTTAATTGTTCACTGGTGCTACACAGTTGAGAGACCTGGAAGTATAAAGTTTGTCTAGTACAAGTCTGTATATTGGCATGCAGATCTGTCTAATAGAGATGCATCAAAGGGAGCCTGACATAATATTCCTGACCAGTGTAACGGTGAAGTGAAGTAGGCAGTGTTGGGCAGAACTAGTACAACTCCTTCACTAGGCATTACGTATAAGAAAGATTGGGAGAAGAGGGCATGCAGCAAAAGTTTTTCAGTGTGTCTTTTGGGAGCTTTGACTAATGAAGTTCCTTTGAGTCTTAGTGCAAATGCTTGCTGTTTGGTCAGGGGAGGCTTATCTCCCTGTGCCAGCATTTCTGAATGCGGGCCTGAAGCTGAAATAAAGGTTCTATAGCAAGCCCACATCTCCTAGGGAGCTAATTTGGGTCTGAATTCCCTATCACAAGGGATTACTATTGCTTAATCTGCTAATAATGTGGCAGTCTAATCAGGTTACTTTACTTCTGCATACTGATGCATTAAGGCTTGATTATTCTTCCGTAGAAGAAAATAACAAAATTCCCACTGTGTTCTGAGAAAGTAAGTTTTTGTCTGCAGTTTGCTTGATGTGCCAAAAATGACTTGCTATTTTATCTTTCAGTATGAGAAAGAGAGATTTTAGCATATCAAGGACAGTGCTAATAACACAATATAAAAATGTCTAAATAAATGTCTAATAAAAATGATGACCAGAGCGCTGGAGCACCTCTCCTATGAAGACAGGCTGAGACAGTTGGGATTGTTCAGCCTGGAGAAGACAATGCTCCAGGGAGACCTTATAGTGGACTTCCAGTGCTTAAAGGGGGTCTACAGGAAAGAGGAGGAGGGGCATTTTACCAGGGAGTGTAGTGATAGGATGAGGGATAATGGTTTTAAATTGAAAGAGGGTAGATTTAAATTAGATGTAAGGAAAAAAATTCTTTACTCTGAGGGTGGTGAGGCACCAGAATGGGTTGTCCAGAGAAGTTGTGGATGCCTCCTTCCTGGAAGTGTTCAAGGCCAGGTTGGATAGGGCCATGAGCAACATGGTCTAGTGGAAGGTGTCTCTGCCCATAGCAGAGGGGGTTGAAACTATAGGATCTTTAAGGTCCCTTTCC